>JASPKZ010010035.1:0-15000 GCA_030220185.1 Diploptera punctata | reverse complement strand
TGTCATTGGTTGTAAAACAACATTCATTGAAACGTGATTGGCCATTGACTAGCATTTGTGGCATGAGTTAAATAGTCATAAAAAACAATTAAAATTGTATATATGTATATACCTCATATGTCCATAAGTGGTGATAAGAGGAGACATTGGTGCTCCCTAGCGAGAGTTTCTTAACCAGGCTAATTTAATTACGCTTATTTATCTGTAGATGTCAACGAGCGAGATGTGGTTAGCGCATCGCCTCAATGCGACACCTCGTAGGCAACTAAGGTATTAATTCGATGGATTCTTTTTGTCACCGCTGCGCTGTGGTCTCGGTGTATCGTCGGTGCCTTTTAAGCAGCGGGCCCAAGTTTGATCCCCGGTAGGGGCATGTTTCCTAGGTGAGATTTTATTCTGATTTTTTCCTCATCTGTAAGAAAAGTATCGGCAAGTTTCAAGGCCAAAATGGTTCCAGAACATCGTCTGGCCACCATACTCATTATTCCTATCATATTCGTCTTGACTAATATGAATTACTTAGTGAAATATATGTCTGGTCTTAAATATTCGTTTTGTCTCAGAGGTGGCCCTGGCATTGACTTCCATAAACTAGGGCATTCGATAAATGTAATGACAACACTGCAATAACATCATAAAACATTTATTTAGGTTACTTTTGGCATTAACAACTTCATTTATAGTCCCTTGTCAAGTTAACTATACTTTGCCAAACTCTTGGAAGACTGCGCACTCCATCTGCAGCACCATTTCTGGATATCTCATTCGTCTGATCAATCATCTAGAGATTTCATGATATCAATTTTTTATTGAAATCGAATGCATCGTAGATAGATTCTTTGATCTTTGAGAATAAGTCATAGTCACAAAGACTCATGTCCGGTGAATTTGGTGGACGTTCGAGTACTTCCCAAATCCATCTTCTAAACAAATTCTAGTAAAATTATTTTTAAGGTGGTATTACTTACTACATGTGAGAAACAGTAGTATGTATTCACAAAATATTGCTATTTCGAGACTTTCAATATCAAAGGGTTACACAGGGAATCAATTTTAAGAAGAAACCTCGCATCATTCTGCCGCCGCCGCCGCTGTGAGCAGTACGATCGCAGCGTGGGAGACAAGTTGTACACAGCATCCCAGCGGTTAGTTATTTCAGTGTGTTGTCGTGGGACGCATGTCGCTTGTTGTCGTGTGTTACATAAGAAAGTAATCGAAAGTTAACTATATATGGTTGAATAGCAAATTTATTTGGTGGAATGTTACTTATTGAGAAATAACCATAGAAAGCGTTTCGGAGATTTTCTCAAAGATATCTTGACTGTAAGATTCCTACAAAATCGTGCCTTTCGAAATTGATGAAAACGTGGCATACAACAGATTCAGTATGTGACATACCGAAGAAGCGTCAAAGGCACGTTTCAACAGTAGAGAAACTTGAGGATATTCGGGTGCGATTAGAAGTAAGTTCTAGAAAATCACTAAAACGCTATGCGCTGGAAACTAACATATCCAACGGGTAAGCCCACAAAGTGACCAGACTGCTGAAATTTCGATCTTATAAAAAAGGGTTTGTGCAGAAACTTAAACAGGCAGATGCAAGTGCCTTTGCATCACATTAGAATAGGGGTTTGGTGTGCGGTAAGCGCACGGCGGATAATTGGGCCTATATTTTTTTTAAACTGTGTAAACTCAGCTGTTTGTGTGACAACAATGTTGCGTCCATTTCTTAATGAATTGACACAGGAAAAAAAAAATATATTAATGATATTTTCAATAGGATAGTACCACAGCGCATATCGCTCAATTCTATAGAAACTTTACGTGAAGTTTTCGATTACATGATAATTAGAACAGGTTTATGGCCCCCTTGATCAGCGGACCTAACTTACTATGGTTTTGGGGGATACCTAAAGGGAAAAGTTTACCGAAATAATCCTCATAACTTAGAAGAACTTAAGGTCGAAATAACAAGTGTAATGCAGTCTATTACCGAAGCGGAATTACAGAAAGTGGCAGATAATTTGTTTAAACGATGTGAGGCATGTGTTACTGCGGATGGAGGTCATTTTCAACAGTATCTCAAATAAATGATGAGTAATAAGCCTCTATGTGTAGGCCTATTTTTATAATAATCTAAATTAGTTGAGTTATTTGTATGTTGTAGCTTCTGTCTTCATTTGCCGGAAATAACGGAACACGCTCCCCGCAGGTGCAAGCACTTTAGCGGGGAAAGTGAGAGCCGCTGCAACGCTGTGAAAAGGTTTCCGCTTAAAATGGATTCCCTGTACAATAAAGACTACCCAACAATATTATAACTGTTACCATTAGGATAGGTGATTTACAACAGAGTTGCCATTACTTAATCGAATGTTCTAGTATTTGTTGATAAAAAAGTATTGTGTGTGATCCAGAGTTACAAATCCTCTCCCGACAGCTCGTGTCCATGTTAAGTCCAGGCATGAGCCGTATAAAAATACCTATGAAGGGAGAAGTTAAACTAAGTAAACAAAGAACAGAGAGATTTTTATTTTTCATTCAATTCACGTATTTAATTTAATTAGAAAATTTGCGAGTATATCGAGATATAAAACTAACTCACTGGTACTATCGAACCCGTAGGTTCATGGCCGCTCGGACATAAGCTCGCCATACATCTCTATCCTGTGCTAATGTTTTTCAATCATTCCCGGTATAATATACTTCACATAAATCACAGTTAATGTTATTCTCCCACCTCATTCTTGGTCTACCAACTGGGCATTTTCCCTCTGGTTTTTCTACAAGAACCTTCCATGCATGTCTTTCATTCCCCATTCGTGCCATATGTCCTGCCCATCGCAGTCTACGAGACTTAACTGTTATTATATGTGGCCTCCTACAAAGACCATGTAGTTCATTGTTATGTAGTATTCTACATTCACCTGTCTGATAATCTCTCTTTGATCCAAAAATTTTCCTAAGAACTTTATTCTCAAATACTCGTATCTCCTTTCATCCCTTAAAGTAAAAGCTCATGTTTCGCATCCATATAAGTGAAAGGATAATAGTTTTATATATTTTCAGTTTAACGTTTTTTGAAAGGAGTTGGGACGTCAAGCGTCTCTGTATATCGAGGTATGCCATCTGTAAAACTTTCTTCACACTCTATATAAGGAATGCAGGATACCGGTACTTAGAAATCAAGGGCATGGTCTTAGCGATAAGATTCCGTCCGGAAGTCATCAGCATTGGAATTAGGTCGCTGGATATTAGTGGAAAGAGGCAACGGAACTCTGAACAATGCAGTGTTACAACAACCATGCTTACCAACTCCCTTATCATCCTCATTACTTCTTCGCGAATTCGAAGGTTAGCACGATTTCACAGTATTCAAACAATTAAAAAATATATCTTTCTTATTCAAATTTTGAACATTCATTTATCAAATCATATTGTAACTGAATATATATTTCGAGTAAACCGTATTTCTCGCTAACACAACTTTCGGGAGAAAATTAATTTAACTGGTCTAGTTATGACGTTGAAACACATCGAAATTACTCTGTACCTCATAGGTACTGCGTGGAAAATCCATATTACATATAAGATACAGGCGTTCCACAGTTGCCAATACAACGTTTCTGGAATAACGTACGATTTCTTCACTGCAGTTGCACTAATTCCCCCACCTGGTTTGTTATCGTATAGCACATAACAGTCGTGTAGGCAAACAGTTTTCAGACACTTTTGAAATCCAGAATGGGTTGAAGCAAGGAGATGCACTATCTCCTCTACTATTTAATTTTGTACTAGAGCATGCCATTAAATCTTTAGAGAATGAGGAAGGCTTACAACTGAATGATATTAATAAGCTGTTAGTTTATGCTGATGATGTAGTACTACTGGCCGATAGCGAGGAGATACTAAAGGCCAACACGCACACACTATTGGATAACACTAAGAAATTAGGACTGGAAGTAAATATCAGTAAAACTAAATATATGGTCACATGTAGAAATTCAGTATATAATGGAAATGGGCAGCTAATGACAAATGAGGGAAATTTTGAGGAAGTGGCTGAATTCAAATACCTAGGAACAATAATCACAAATAGGAATGAGATGCAAAAAGAAATTAAACATAGGCTCAATACTGGAAATGCATGCTATTATGCATTGAAGAGACTTTTGATGTCCCAACTCTTTCAAAAAACGTTAAGCTGAAAATATATAAAACTATTATTCTACCAGTTATATTATATGGGTGCGAAACATGGACTCTTACTTTAAGGGAGGAAAGGAGATTACGAGTATTTGAGAATAAAGTACTTAGGAAAATTTTTGGACCAAAGATAGATGAACAGACAGGTGAATGGAGAAGACTACATAACAATGAACTACATGGTCTTTATAGGAAGCCAGATGTAATAAGAACAGTTAAGTCTCGTAGACTGCAATGGGCAGGACATGTTGCGCGTATGGGGAATGAAAGACGTGCAGATTTTCAGGACTTAAGCCGGTACGAACGAATAAATTGTCTTATGGAACTTTGGTCTTGTAACCAGTATCTACTCACCAGCATGAGGATGAATGAGTAGTTATAATAAAGAGCGTTTCTTCTTCTTCTTATTCGTAATTTGTAGGATTTTAATCCTATTTATTTCCAAAATCACTCCTCGGAGGAAGACGTATTGGATGTGCATTCACTGTCTATCCATCTCTTGACTGGTCTTCCTCTTGTTCTTCTCCCGTCCATTGGTCTATCTTCTTTAGCTCTTCCATTCTTTCTATATGGCCTTTCCAATATTTTCGTCTATCTATAATAAATTTGGTTATGTCTTGAATATGACATTTGTCCCTAATTTCTGTGTTGTGTATCTTAACAAATAATGTTTTCCCCTGGATAGTTCTTAAGATCTTCATTTCACATGTGCTTATTATTTTAGTTTTTGTTGTATCAGCCCTAGTTTCTGCTCCATATACGATAACTGGTCAAACTATCGTTTTGTATAGGCTATACGGGTTTTGCTTTCTATTGACATATGTTTATTGCGCCAAATTAAATATTTCATATATATCCTGATATTTGTGCTGATTTATCGGCTTGCTTCTTTTAATTATTTTATTAATTTTTAAGTGTTTGTTATTAATACACCTAAATAATTAAATTCTGATACTTGTTCTATAATTTTTCTTTCCACTTCTAATTTACATCTTACTGGTTCTTTTGATATTCTTAAGCATTTAAGGCCGGTATTCAGAAACCAATCTTTATGCAAACAGCGACTGTCTCCTTCTCTATGACGTAGAGAGTATTAATCAAATCGATTTTATGAATACTCTCTACATCATAGAGAGGGGGAAAGAGTCGCTCTTTGCGTAAAGATTGGTTTCTAAATACCGGCCCTAGTCTTATTCGTATTAATTTCTATATTATATTTTCTGTCATTTATATTAAATTGATGTAAAGATCTTTTTAAATTGTCTTCACATTCTGAAAGGAGGACGACATCATATGAGTAACATATCAAGTGAGATCTAGTGTTTCCCATTTTATAATACAGTAAATAAAAGAAAATATATAAACATTTTGCATTATAAGAAACAAAAAAATATTTCCTTTTAAACCAAGACATAACATTCCAAGTAGCAATTCTTAATGTTTTTCTTTTTCCAAATCGTAGACCTTTTCCTAGCGTTTGTCGTATTTTGTTTCCGTCTTTCTTCCGAGGCTTGATCCTTGGGACTGCGAGCAATGTATGGGATACACCTTGAATGGGTTGCTAGCCCGTTTTCATGGCGGGTTTATTATTCGGGGTTTCCTCCCTAGGTCGATAGCCTTCGCCCATCTCCAGAGTTCAGCCTGCCCCGTTTTATTTCGGAGTTATCTCTCCTAGATGGGTTGTCTTGCAGGACTAACCAACCCCATCCACATACACAACACAGAAATTAGGGACAAATGCCATATTCAAGACATAACCAAATTTATTATAGATAGATGAAAATATTGGAATGGTCATACAGGAAGAATGGAAGAAAACCGGCTTGCAAAAAGAGCTAAAGAAGATAGACCAATGGACGGGAGAAGAACAAGAGGAAGACCAGCCAAGAGATGGATAGACAGTGAATGCACATCCAATACGTCTTCCTCCGAGGAGTGATTTTGGAAATAAACAGGATGAAAATCCTACAAATTAAGTTTAAGAAGAAGAAGAGAAGAAACAAGAAAGCGTTTCAAGGTTGAGAAAACCAACTATAAAGAGTGGGACAGGTGATGCTGACCACATACCACTCCTATAATGTATGATGATCATCCAATTCGATAAATGACATGTGTTAGATGGTCTAAGGACCTTCTAGCCCTGTCGCGCCATGAAGTTTTACTTAAAATTTGCTATCAGGACGATAAGGGAACCAGAAGAGAAACATTATCAAGATGGTAGCACTGACACTGCGGTTGGTATCAAATCTGCATTCTGCGATTAACATAAAACAGCAGCAACTGTAAAGATCGCATAAATAACGGGAGATCGATAAGTTTGATCACGGAAGCCGCTCTCTCATTATTATTACAGCAATCGGAACTTCTCATACATACCACCGCACCAATCCAGTACAGTCTGCTGCACTACAACCACACTATACCGAGTGTCGTGTAACTTCAAATGAAGAAACAACTTTTAACTTAGGCAATTGGCTCTAGCGGGAACATGATTTATCACTAGATACCGGATGTTAGGGAAAATGCCTATAGTTATTTATTATAGATATTGTAAAAGAGACTTCATATAAGTTCATACTAACGATCCTAGAGTTGTTTTCCATGATGTTCATTTTGCCTATAAATGCCTATTTCAGCTTATAATGCCTATAAATTCCTATTGCATTCCCGTTAAGCGAAGTAGCCCTAGGTTATGTTCAATTGTATTATGCTCTGGCTCTAAGGCCGGTATCTTTACGCAAAGAGCGACTCTTTGGGTAAATATGGTTTCATGAATTCCGCCCTAAGTGACTGGCATTATTATTTTTTATGTTGGTAACACTGAATTCAGTCTGAAGTCCTCATTCACATACAGATGCTCCAAAGAAAAAGTGGTTCGACAAATGTATGTGGCTTATTTTTTTTTTTAGCTTTAGAACAGCTTTTTTACGGTGCCTAAAGAGTGGACAACAGTAAAAGACAAACTGACCAATTTTGTGAAAGAATTTGCTGCGGAAATATTCTCAAGTGACGGTTTAATATTGTTCTGCTCGTTCGGTGTCATTCTTTCTTTGTTTAAACAGCTAATATTATAAATTTGATAATGTGTCGTTAATCGGACGCCTTGGTTCTGAGGTTCACGGGTTCAAATACGGCCGGGGTTAATGGATATTTTTGGGGCGTAAAAATCATTAGTATGACTTACTTTGGAAAGAAAGCAAATCTGTGGATGTCGGGTAGTGGATTTATGGCACATATGTATCTCACCGCTGTTGTCTCTAGGTAGCGTACTGCCTTGTTACGCAGGGGGTCCGGGTTAGATTCCCGGTCGGGACAGGCTCCTGGGTAAGGTTTTTTTCGGGGTTTTCCTTCACCTGTAAGAAAAATGTCACGAAGCTTAGCGCCCAACGGTCCCCGAAAATCATCCGGCCATCATCGTCTTCCTTGTCATTATCATCATCCTTCACCGGCGTGGAAAGCAACGGGAAGCTACCACACCTATAATTCCTTAGTAAAGCTGCAAAGCATAGCATGAAAATGCTATGATTGCAGTGAAAGACCTGCCCTCGGACCGAATTACTATAGAATAGAATGGAATGTATCTCAAGCCTGAAAAAAAAGGCACCTGAGCAACATTTGAGACTTCTTTCACACACAGCTTTGAATTTTGACGCTAATAATATGAGATTTTGAAGATCGTCGTAAAATAAAAATGTTAAGCTACTTACAGTAAGTATTTTGGATAGCATTGCACATCTACAGTTTACTGATATGCACTCAAATATCCTAGGCGCCGTATGACCAAACAGGTTCAACTTTCTTCTCGAAAAAATGAAAATAATAACAAAAAAGTCTCTGGATGAATGGATTTCAGGATCAAAGTTTAATACTTGAACAAGGTTTGATTTCTCTGGCCTTGACCCTCCATATGTCACTAGGCTCTTAGCCTATTCCTGGTAAATTACATCAAAATATAGGTCAAGAAAATAATTATTTCTTTTGCATTTCGTTAAGAAATAATGAGGTGATGCGTGATATAAAACTCTAGGAAGGAAAGAAACAGTTGCAGGCGAGGAACGAGGTGTATAAAACCCTTGCGTGACTTCCATCTTGTTATACACGTCGCGTCGTTTGTAATATCCGTAACTGTCAATAATGGCACGAAAAACAAAGAACTATATTCACTGGCACTATCGAACCCCGATGTTTATGGCCGTATGAATATAAGCTTTCCATACCTCCCTTATCTAAGCTAATATATCTCTATATATTAATACGTGAAGAAAAAACTTTGTACCCCATTTTAAGGAGATTGCGTGCACGGAGGAGTGATATTTGGTATAATTAGAGTTCATATAGAGAAGGAGTGCAGAAAAATGAAATTTATGTATAATATGTGTTACAAATAAATTAAATTAAACAAAATAAAATTAATTGTCTCTAAGGAATTTATGTGTATTACTCAGTCATTTGGGTACTCATTTGTTTACGTTTGATATGAATTTTACTAGTATTCATTTGTTTACGTTCATACTGAAAGTGCATTGTTGGAAAAAAAAAAAAAAAAAAAAATGTGCAGTAGCAATGTGAATTGACGTATACTCTCGCGTATGTATCATTAGTGGTTTAAAAAATGAGATCATTTTATCATTTAAATTTAAATTAAGCCCTGTCTAATCTTGGTTTCAGTAATTGCATTACATTTTTTTATATTTAGATATTCGCACCTACTTCCATTATGCCTCGACATAGAACATTGACGGCTTGGAGCAAGAGACAAAGAGGAAGGGATATATATATATATATATATATATATATATATATATATATATATATATATCCACCGCTGTGGTCTCGAGGTAGCGTGCTGCCTTGTCACGCAGCGGGCCCGGGTTCGACCTCCGGTCGGGGCAGTTTTTCTGGCTGAGGTTTTTATCGGGGTTTTTCCTCACCTGTAAGACAAATGTCAGGAAAACTTTAAGGCCCAAACGGTCCCCGAAATAATATGGCCATCATCATCATCATCATCATCCTTCACCGGTGTGGAAAGCAACAGGAAGCTACCACACCTACAATTCCCTAGTAAAGCTGCAAGCATAGCATGAAAATGCTATGATTGCGGTGAAGGGCCTGCCTTCGGGCAGAATTACTATGGATATATATATATATATATATATATATATTCCCGTACACATAATAATGGGCCAAATGCAAATTGAAATAGTATAAATAGATTACAAATGTCAAATGACGCGTTATTGTTTTTTTTTAATTTGGCTTAGCAAAGCTATACCACATATTTTCTTTTTCTTATTGTAAGCCCATGTTTCCCTTAACAGAGATTTATGTGCTCTCACCCTACATGGAAGAATTTGAACCATACTAATTTAGTTACACTTGTTTTCGTATAGATGTCATTTTTAAGTGGTCCGTGGTCAGCATTCCGCCTCATACTGACATCTAGGAAACCAAGGTAGTACTAGGACGGTTAATTCGGTAAATTTTGCTTAGAGGTCTTTTCATTCAGGCTTAAAGATCTTTTACGAGCCTGAAAATCTTCAGACTCGGGACCCACGGCTTAAAGTCCCTCCCGGAGGACTTGCTCCTTGGATTTTTCCATTCTAAAAAAATCCATCGACCCCGGTCGGGTTTGAACCTACGACCCTATGGACCAGAGGCAAGGAGCATAACCACTAGTCCACCGCTACCGTTCGTATTTTTAAAATAAATCGAACATTAATACATAATGACGTATGTGTGACAAATATAAAAACATTAATGAATTGTGATCGAATTTCGACCACTGGGCGATCACTAGTTCTAATCAATCCTTATATACTTGAGCCTTTGAATATTAAAATGAGCCATGTCCACTTTTGTTGCATTTACAAGTGAATAGATCTACTGATAGTTAAAGAGTATGTTTATAATTGTTTTTTCCTAGTGTTATCAAGTGTGTACTAAAATAAAAGAAACATTTGCTTTATGTATTCTACTTGTATATAATTTAAACCTGTATAAAAAAGAAAATTTGAATTTTCTCGAAATGTGACAAAATGGACATCTGTTCAATAGTGTTCTGCCCCATAGCTGCAACCATAGCTTTGCAGCTTTACTAGGGAATTACAGGTGTAGTAGCTTCCTGTTGCTTTCCACACCGGTGAAATGATGAGGATGATGATGATTTTCGGGGACCGTTGGGCCCTAAGCTTCGTGGCATTTGTCTTATAGGTGAGGAAAACCCCCGGAAAAAACCTCACCCAGGGAGCCTGTCCCGACCGGGAATGGAACCCGGGCCCGCTGTGTAACAAGTTAGCACGCTACCTCGAGACCACAGCGGTGGAAATATGACAAAATGGACATGGCCCATTTTAATACTCAAGAGCTCAATTCATTTCTCTCAAATTAGAGTTAATGTTATTCTTCCACTTCTTGGTCTAACTACTGAGTGATTTCCTTCTGTAAAAATGAGACAAAGAAAAATACTTCTGAGATAATAAAGTTAATTATTCACGAAATGTCCGTCTCTCTCTTTTATTCCACATTCGTGCACACGTTCTGGTTATCGCAGTCTACGATGCCTAACTGTTCTCATTATACGTATCTGGTATCCTACGAGGTAAATTTCCGCAAATTAGTCGGACTGTTCTGAAGTTTTGTGCTCGTTTGGTGCAAAAAATTCAGTCTGAAGTTCAGAAAACCACCAGGGTGGGAGTAACAAACCCTCTTGAGACAGTTCTGGTGAGAGATGTTTGATCATCCACCACATAGTCCTAACTTGGCCCCGAGCCACTTCTACCATCTCTGACAGTTCAGAAATTGTGAAACGTTGAATCTCTCTGATCATCATCATCATCATCCTGCAGGTATTAGTCCTAGAAGAACTGTTACGGCCTGAGAAAGCGGTTTTCGTGCCATCTTTTCATAGGTCGACCAAGTGACCGTTTCCCATTTGGACAGTAGTTCATTATTGCCTTGGGGATCCTGGATCAACTCTTGAGACATGTTCCTTCCAGTTTAGCTGATATCTGGAGATGTAGTCCAGTACTGGTGACACATTAAGTTCTTGAAGGATTTCTACACTTTTCTTTCGATCCCATTTGGTGTAGCCAGCTGTTCGGCGCATAAATTTCATCTCATAAGCTGTTAGACTGCTTTCATCTCTCATCCTTATAGTCCACGCTTCACTCCCATAACATAGGACTGGTCCAGCCATTATTTGATAAAGACGTGTACGAGTTGATTTTTGCACTAATGAAGGTTTTGAAACTGTATTAATGATTCCCACTGATTTGTTGAATTTTCTGTCTGATCATTTCATCCACTTACTTACTTACTTAATCACTGACACTATCGAACCCGTAGGTTCATGGCCGAGCGGACATAAGCTCTCCATACATCCCTATCCTGAGCTAATGCTTTCCAATCATTTCCTGTATAATCTACTTCCCTCAAATCATAGTTAATGTTATTCTCCCACCTCATTCTTGGTCTACCAACTGGGCGTTTTCCCTCTGGCTTTCCTACAAGAAGCTTCCATGCACGTCTTTCACTCCCCATACGTGCAACATGTCCTGCCCATCGCAGTCTACGAGACTTAACTGTTCTTATTATATCTGGCTTCCTATAAAGACCATGTAGTTCATTGTTATGTAGTCTTCTCCATTCACCTGTCTCTTCATCTATCTTTGGTCCAAAAATGTTCCTAAGTACTTTATTCTCAAATACTTGTAATCTCCTTTCTTTGCACCCATATAATATAACTAGTAGAATAATAGTTTTATATATTTTCAGTTTAACGTTTTTTGAAAGGAGTTGGGACATCAAGAGTCTCTGCAATGCATAATAGCACGCATTTCCAGAATTGAGCCTATGTTTAATTTCTTTGTGCATCTCATTCCTATTTGTGATTATTGTTCCTAATGCGATGTTTTCACAACTAATAACTTACATTCACCTACAAGCGCTAAAATAAATAAATAAATAAATAAAAACGTTAACTAGTTTTGGTTGAAATGAAGGTAAGTCAATTGAGGAAATGTTTTGTTGTACAAAAAATAAGAGATGATGTAATTTTTAAAATCAGATCTTCAATGACTTAATTGTTGAAAGTGGAATGTGTATGTTACTACAGTGTGGAATGTAAAGATGGCGATTCTTGGAAATGAATATCGATTGCATACCATGAATGCCAGTGTGAATCGAGTTCACGCACAATTTCTCAAAGCGAAAAAATATGAGTCACAAAGTTCACAGACCGCACAACATCTCACCTGCATGCTACTTATGCACCGTCTCATGATAAACTAGACATTACCAGTCCACTCTTTTTATCAAGTAACTCGTTTCTTGTTCTAAAATGACAAGACATTTGAAAAATCAATTATGTGACCTTGTTGTCAAGATTTAGATTATTAGGACATATTCAATGAACTACAGAACCAATAATAACAATAACAACAACAATAATAACAATAACAATAATACTAATAATAATAACAATAATAATAACAATAATAATAATAACAATAATAATAATAATACTAATAATAATAACAATAATACTAATAATAAAACAATAATAATAACAATAATAATAATAACAATAATAATAACAATAATACTAATAACAATAATAATAACAATAATACTAATAACAATAATACTAATAACAATAATAATAACAATAATACTAATAATAACAATAATAATAACAATAATACTAATAATAATAATAACAATAATAATAACAATAATAAGTAAAGTAAAGTGATCCCACAACAGACCCGGAGGCCCTTGGGGTAGTAGGAGGTTAGGGCTCCCACTTTTTCTAGACAATCGGCACTTTATATCAGCCGGGTTGTCAGCCCTGCGTGACGGCCGCCTTTACCCCCAGAACAAGTGTCTGGTACTCATTTATGTTAGAGGCTGAGTCGACCCCAGGGCCATAGTGCCGCCAGAGGGTTTGGATCAGTTTAAAAATCCAGACAATAATACTAATAACAATAATAATAACAATAATACTAATAATAATAATAACAATAATACTAATAATAATAATAACAATAATACTAATAATAATAATAACAATAATACTAATAATAACAATAATACTAATAATAATAATAATAATAATACTAATAATAATAATACTAATAATAATAATAATAATAATAATCAATGATTTTAAGTGGGTGAAAATCGCGTTGAAAGATTCCGTTACAAAGATAGATACAGGTCAAGATAATATAAAGCGTGTAATAGCAGATTGTTCTAATTTATCTGCATCCGCACATTCAGGATGTGCTACTGAAAACAAACTAAACCCTGGACCGATTACATTTATTTCAAATATTGACTACTAGGCCATACTTCCACTCTTAGAAGCTGCCCATATTAGACCATTGGACTGTGAAGTTTGATGTTATATTATGGCTAAAATAGTAAACAGTTAAACTATACGGAGTTTAAAGTCTAAAAGACAGCCTTATTCACATAAAATGCAACTAACTCAATTTATATTTAATAATTCAGAGTGATCATACTTTTTTTTTTAAAAATACATATTTTTGTATTTTTTTCAAATAGGCCTACTCAAAATCCGAAATCAAAATTCCACCCAGACATCGAGATAGCTACAGATGTGCTTGCAACAAATCATCTGATAGACAAGGTAGACGATCTAGATCATAATATTTTCGCGATTCTGTGACACTTTACACTCTGAATATAAGGCTAGCCCGTTTTTAGATCGTAGCGCACATTTGGACCATCTCATCTAATGGTAAAACATGTGGACAAAATGCCAAAATATATGAGGTTTTTTTTTCGGGATTTTTCAAAACCTGTAAGACAAATGTCAGGAAGCATAAGGCCCAACGGTCCCCGAAAATCATCCAGCCATCACCATCATCCTTATAATCATCATCATCATCATCCTTCACCGGTGTGGAAAGCAACGGGAAGCTACCACACCTATAATTCCCTAGTAAAGCTGCAAAGCATAGCATGGAAATGTTATGATCGCAGTGAAAGACCTGCCCTCGGACAGAATTACTATGGATGGATATATATATATATATATATATATATATATATACACGGTGTCACGGTATAAAGAGCTTACTTCTAAATAATGGTGTTTAGTGCTAGGCGTATAACGCTTTAGTTCGTTACTAGGCAACAAAACCTATACTTTATATTCTAACACCGATTAAGGCAGTTGCAAATCTGGCACGGTTATGACTTGGCGCTGAAAACATTCAGCTTGGAAGAATTTCATTCATATATTCATTGATTCTACGTGGATTGTCGGTCCCTCAAACTCGGCAGTTATTACGATTCACATTTCAACTAACGAGAAATGTTGCCTCGTCCCTCAAAATCGTACGTTCCTTAAAACCAACATTATTTTCCAACTCTTGAGAATGGCAGGAAATGTTAAGAAATTAATCTCTTTCCACATTCCCAGCATTTGATACAGTTCAAATATGTACGATTCTATGTGCAACCGTTTTGTCGACGATCTCCACGGTGTCTGAAGCGGCATTCCCAGGTCACAAGAAGCTCTGTGGAAGGATTTTTTAGGGATATGTTGGAAAATCTCCCTTTAGGGTGGCTATTGAGGTGGACTGAGTGACGTCGCTCTCATATTCTTATTACTTATTTGCACATTGGCACTATCGAACCCGTAAGTTCATGGCCGCGCGGACATAAGCTCTCCATACATCCCTATCCTGAGCTAATGCTTTCCAATCATTCCCTGTATAATCTACTTCCCTCAAATCATAGTTAATGTTGTTCTCCCACCTCATTCTT
>JASPKZ010010034.1:0-63088 GCA_030220185.1 Diploptera punctata | reverse complement strand
TTTGAAATTTCGAAAATTTTGACATTTTATAGAATACACGAAGACTATAATCTTGAAAAACACAATTTTGAAATTTTGGGTGTAGATCGGATTGTTTCATTAGACATCCCGGACGCACCATCTAGATTGTACAATTGCAGTTTTTGAAATTTCCAAAATTTTGACATTTTTTTGGAAATACACCTATACTACAATCTTGGAAAATACAATTATGAAATTTTGAATTTAGACCGGATTTTTTGCACTAGAAATCCCGGACACACCCTCTAGATTTTATTTTTCCTGTTTTTGAAATTTAGAAAATTTGGACTATTTTTGGGAATACACCTATAGGCCTACTACAATCTTGGTAAACACAATTTTGAAATTTTGGATATTGACCGGAATTTTTGCATTAGAAATTCCGGACACACCTTCTAGATTGTATTTTTGCAGTTTTTGAAATTTCGAAAAATTTGACATTTTTGAGAATACACCTATACTATAATCTTGGAGAACTCAATTTTGAAATTTTGAATATTGACATTTCGTGGATATGCACGATTACTACAATTTTGAAATTTTACGTTTAGACGAGATTTTTTGCATTAGAATTCCCGGACACACCCTCTAGATTGTATTTGTACAGATTTGAAATTTCGAGAAATTCGACATTCATTGGAAATACGCCTATACTATAATCTTGGAAAACACAATTTTGAAATTTTGGATTTTGACCGGTATTTTTGCATTACAAATCTCGGACACACGCTCTAGATTGTATTTTTGCAGTTTTTGAAATTTCGAAAATTTTGACATTTCTTGAGAATACACCTATACTATAACCTTGGAAAACACAAATTTGAAATTTTGGATTTAAACCGGATTTTTTTGCATAAGAAATTCCGGATACACACTCTAGATTGTATTTTTGCAGTTTCTAAAATTTAGAAATTTTTGAAATTTTTTGAGAATACACCTATACTATAATCTTGGAAAACACAATTTTGAAATGTTGGATTTAGACCGGATTTTTTGCATTAGAAATCCCGGACACAGCCTCTAGATTGTATATTTGCAATTTTTGAAATTTCGAAAATTTTGTCATTTTTCAGAATGCACCTATACTATAATCTTGGAAAACACAATTTTGAAATTTTCGATTTAGACCGGATTTTTTGCATTAGTAATCGCGGACGCACCCTCTAGATTTTATTTTTGCAATTTTTGAAATTTCGAAAATTTTGACTATTTTCGGGAATCCTTAAGAGAATAATATTGGAAAACTCAATTTTGAAATTTTGGATTTAGACCGGATTTTTTGCATTAGAAATCCCGGACACAGCCTCTAGATTGTATATTTGCAGTTTCTGAAGTTTCGAAAATTTTGATATTTTTTGGGAATACGTGAATATTTCTATAGCCTCTCGGTACAAGCATAAGGAAAATATTAACAGAAAAGAGGAAGGTATTAAACTGTCTAAGGCCTGGTACCATACACTAGAAAATAAATGCATCAACACTAGGGACAACAAGGAGACGACCATTAGCCAATCAGCAAGAGCCACGCCTACTCACCCTGCTCCCACCACTAGTATCAATACAACGTCCGCAGCGTTCACTCTAAGTAGAGCTTCCGACCAGGAAACACGCCTAGAAGCACTCGCCACTGAAGATGCCCTCCGCAGTTGAGGGCGAAACGTCTGGTATCAACACCAACTATGGACCACGGCCACAGAACCCGGAATCACTCAACATTAAAATTTTTGGAATTTGACCGGAATTTTTGCATTAGAAATCCCGGACACACCAACTAGATTGTATTTTTCGAGTTTGTGAAATTTCGAAAATTTTGACATTTTTGAAAATACACCTATACTATAATCTTGGAAAACACAATTTTGAAATTTTTAATTTTTATCAGATTTTTGCAATAGAAATCCTCTAGATTGTATTTTTGGAGATTTTGAAATTACTGACATTTCGTGGATATGCACGTATACTATAATTTTGGAAAATACAATTTTGAAATTTTGAATTTAGACCGGATTTTATGCATTAGAATTCCCGTACACACCCTCTAGATTGTATTTGTGCAGTTTTTTGAAATTTAGAAAAATTTTACATTTTTGGAAATACACCTATACTTTAACCTTGAAAACACATATTTGAAATTTTGGATTTAGACCGGATTTTTTGCATTAGAAATTCCGGATACACCCTCTAGATTGTATTTTTGATGTTTTTTTAATTTCGAAAATATTGACATTCTTTGAGAATACACCTATACTATAATCTTGGAAAACACAATTTTGAAATTTTCGATTTAGACCGGATTTTTTGCATTAAAATCCCGGATACAGCCACTAGATTGTATATTTGCAGTTTTTGAAATTTCGAAAATTTTGTCATTTTTCGAGAATGCACCTATACTACAATCTTGGAAAACACAATTTGGAAATATTGGTTTTAGACCGGATTTTTTGCATTAGAAATGCCGGACACGCCATCTAGATTGTACTTTTGCAATTTTTGAAATTTCGATAATTTTGACTTTTTTGGAAATACGCCAATACTATAATCTTGGAAAACACAATTTTGAATTTTTGGAATTAGACCGGATTTTTTGCATTAGAAATCCAGGACACGCCCTCTAGATTCTATACTTGCAGTTTTTGAAATTTCGAAAATGTTGACATTTTTTGGGAATACATAAGAGAATAGTATTGGAAAACTCAATTTTGAAATTTTGGATTTAGTCCGGACTTTTTGCATTAGAAATCCCGGAGAGATCCTCTAATGTTGTAGTTTTGCAGTTTTTGAAATCTCCAAAATTTTGACATTTTTTGACAATACACCTATACTATAAACTTGGAAAACACAATTTTGAAATTTAGGAATTAGATCGGATTTTTTGCATCCCGATCCCGGGCATTCCATCTAGCAGTTTTTTGACATTACGAAAACATTGACATTTTTTGAGAATACACCTATACTATAATCTTGGAAAACATAATTTTGAAAGTTTGGATTTTGACCGGAATTATTGCATTAGAAATCCCGGACACACCCTCTAGATTGTATTTTTGCAGTTTTTGAATTTCGAAAATTTTGACATTTTTTGAGAATACACCTATACTATAATCTTGGAAAACACTATTTTGAAATGTTGGATTTAGAGCGAATTTATTGCATAAAAATCCTGGATACACCCTCTAGATTGTATTTTTGCAGTTTTTGAAATTTCCAAAATTTTGACATTTTTTTGAGAATACACCTATACTATAATCTTGGAAAACTCAATTTTGAAATTTTGGATTTACACCGGATTTTTGCATTAGATTTCCCGGACACACCCTCTAGATTGTGTTATTTGCAGTTTTTTAAATTTAGAAAATTTTGACATTTTTTTGAGAATACACCTACACTATAATCTTGGAAAACTCATATTTGAAATTTTTTATTTAGACCGGATTTTTTGCATTAGAAATTCTGGGCGCACCCTCTAGATTGTATTTTTGTAGTTTTTGAAATTTCGAAAATTTCGAAATTTTGACATTTTTTTGGAAATACGCCTATGCTATAATCTTGGAGAACTCAACTTTGAAATAATGGAGTTTGACACGATTTTTGCATT
This sequence comes from Diploptera punctata, assembly GCA_030220185.1. Taxonomy (NCBI): domain Eukaryota; kingdom Metazoa; phylum Arthropoda; class Insecta; order Blattodea; family Blaberidae; genus Diploptera; species Diploptera punctata. Next base: position 59,472 of record JASPKZ010010034.1, on the reverse strand, counting down.
AGAAGTCCCGGACACACCCTCTAGATTATATTTTTGCAGATTTTTACATTTCAAAAATGTTGACATATTTTGGAAATACATCTATACTACAATCTTGGAAAACACACATTTTTAAATTTTGGATTTACATCGAATTTTTTGCATTAGAAATTACGGACACGCCCTCTAGATTGTATTTTTGCAGTTTTTGAATTTTTCGATATTTTTGACATTTTTTGGAAATATACCTATACATCATGGAAAACTCAATTTTGAATTTTTGAATTTAGACCGGATTTTATCATTAGAAATCCCGGACACATCATCTAGATTGTATTTTTCCTCTTTTTTAAATTTCGAAAGTTTTGACATTTTTTGAGAATAAACCTATACTATAATCTTGGAAAACACAATTTTGAAATTTTGGATTTTGACCGGAATTATTGCATTAGGAATCCCGGACACACTCTCTAGATTTTATATTTGCAGTTTTTTGAAATTTCGAAAATTTTGACATTTTTTGAGAATGCACCTATACTCTAATCTTGGAAAACGCATTTTTGAAATTTTGGATTTCGACCGGATTTTTTGCATTAGAAATCCCGGACACGCCATCTAGATTGTACTTTTGCAGTTTTTTGACATTTCGAAAATTTTGACATTTTTGTGAATACACCTATACTATAACCTTGGAAAACACAATTTTGAAAGTTTGGATTTTTACAGGAATTATTGCATTAGGAATCCCGGACACACTCTCTAGATTGTATTTTTTGCAGTTTTTGAAATTTCTCAAAAATTTTAAGAATACACCTATACAATAATCTAGGAAAACACAATTTTGAAAGTTTGTATTTTGACCGAAATGATTGCATTAGAAATCCCGGACACAAAATCTAGATTGCATTTTTGCATTTTTTAAATTTCCAAAATTTTGACATTTTTTGAGAATACACCTATACTATAATCTTGGAAAACACAATTTTGAAATTTTGTATTTAGACTGGATTTTTTACATTAGAAATCCTGGACGTACCCTCTAGATTGTATTTTTGCAGTTTTTGAAATTTCGAAAATTTTGACATTTTTTGAGAATACACCAAGATTACAATCCTGGAAAACTCAATTTTGAGATTTTCGATTTAGACCGGTTTTTTTGCATTAGAAATGCCGGACACAGCCTCTAGATTGTATTTTTGCAGTTTTTGAAATTTCGAAAATTTTGACAATTTTTGAGAATACACCTATACTATAATCTTGGAGAACTCAATTTTGAAAATATTGGATTTTGACCGGATTTTTTGCGTTAGAATTCGCGGACATAGCCTCTAGACTGTATATTTGCAGTTTTTTTAATTTCGAAAATTTTGACATTTTTGAGAATACACCTACACTATAATCTTGGAAAACTCAATTTTGAAATGTTGGATTTATACCGGATTTTTTGCATTAGAAATCCTGGACACACCATCTAGATTGTATTTTTGTAGTTTTTGAAATTTCGAAAATTTTGACATTTTTTGGAAATACACCTATACTATAATCTTGGAGAACTCAACTTTGAAATATTAGATTTTGACACGATTTTTTGCATTAGAAGTCCCGGACACACCCTCTAGATTATATTTTTGCAGATTTTGAAATTTCCAAAATTTTGACATTTTGTGAGAATACACCTTTACTATAATCTTGGAGAACTTAATTTAGAAATTTTGGATTTTGACCGGATTTTTTGCAATAGAAATCCTGGACACACCCTCTAGATTGTATGTTGCAGTTTTTTAAATTTCGAAAATTTTGACATTTTTTGGAAATAAACCTATACAACAATCTTGGAAAACTCAATTTTTAAATTTTGGATTTGCATCGGATTTATTGCATTAGAAATCCCGGACGCGCACCTCTAGATTGTATATTTACAGTTTTTGAAATTCCGAAAATCTTGAAAATTTTTGGGAATGCACCTATACTACAATTTTGGCAGCCACAGTTTTCAAATTTTGGATTTAGACCGGTTTTTTTGCATTAGAAATTCCGTACAAACCCTCTAGATTGTATTTTTGCAGTTTTTGAAATATCGAAAATTTTGATTTTTTTTAAATACACCAATACTATAATCTCGGAAAACTCAATTTTGAAATTTTGGATTTAGGCCTGATTTTATCATTAGAAATCCCGGACACACCCTCTAGATTGTATTTTTCCAGTATCTGAAATGTCGAAATTTTTGAAATTTTTGAGAATACACCTATACTTGGAAAACATAATTTTGAAATTTTGGATTTTGACCGGAATTTTTGCATTATAAATCCCGGACACACCCTCTAGATAGTATTTTTTAAGTTTTTGAATTCTCCAAAATTAGGACATTTTTTGGTTAAACTATAAGACTATAACCTTGGAAAAGTAAATTTTTAAATTTTGTATTTAGACCGGATTTTTTGCATTATAAATCCCGGACACAGTCTCTAGATAGTATTTTTGCAGTTTTTGAATCTTCGAACATTTGGATATTTATTGGATAAACTGTAAGACTATTAACCTTTAAAAAGTCAATTTTGAAATTTTCGATTTAGACCGGATTTTTTGCATTGTGAATTCCGGACACAGTCTCTAGATAGTATTTTTGCAGTTTTTGAATTTTCGACAATTTTGACATTTCTTAGTTAAACTGCAAGACTATAACCTTGTAAAACTTAATTTTGAAATTTTCGATTTAGACCGGATTTTTTGCGTTATAAATCCGGACGCAGTCTCTACGTAGTATGTTTGCAGTTTTTGAGTTTTCGAGAAGTTTGACATTTTTTGGGTAAACTGTAAGACTATAACCTAGGAAAACTCAATTTTGAAATTTTCGATTTAGACCGGATTTTTTGCATTGTAAATCCCGGACACAGTCTCTAGATAGTATTTTTTTTGCAGTTTTTGAATTTCCGAGAATTTGGACTTTGTAGTTAAACTGTAAGACTATAACCTTGGAAAACTCAATTTTGAAATTTTGGATTTAGACCGGATTTTTTGCATTATAAATCCAGGACACAGTCTCTAGATAGTATTTTTGAAGTTTTTGAATTTTCGAAAATTTTGACATTTTTTGGTTAAACTGTAAGACTATAACCTTGGAAAAGCACATTTTTAAATTTTGTATTTAGACCGGATTTTTGGCATTATAAATCCCGGACACAGTCTCTAGATAGTATTTTGTGCAGTTTTTGAATTTTCGAAAATTTTGACATTTTTTGAACAATTTTGAACTGAAAAAGAAGTGAAGATATTAGAAAAGACTTAAATATTTTTAATTTAACAAATAGAATTGACAACATGAGGAAAAACTGGTATGAACATGTTAAAAGACTGCCTACAGATAGAATCCCTCAGCTGTTATTAAAGTACAAACCAGTAGGACATAGAAGTGTTGGACGCCCATTTACTAGGTGGGAAGGTTCATTAAATCCCACACGATGTGAAAACAGGTCAAAAGGCCTAATTTCAAGAAGTAGAAAGAAAAGAAGTATTTATACAGTATTCATTCAGCTGATTTTAAAATAATTTAAGTTACAAAAATATTTTTCGATAAACTAAATAGAACATTATTCATTTATAATTTAAAAGTAAGCTGTTTAATATAAATGTAATATTGCTAGATCACACACAAACATTATTGAGAAACTATTTTGTAAGTTATATTACAAAAACAAATCAGTTGATTGGATATAAATTAATTTTATCACTATACTGTGTTGCAATATTAACTTTTAGAACCTAAACCTCCGCCCCCTGTGACGTCTCTATCAGTTCCGGAGGTTCATGGCAGCGTAGGCCTAGTTATACTGTAAGAGTAGGTTCAAAATGTTGATAGCCCGATGCCACCCGCCAGTTTTTTCAGATACACAAACAAATAATTATTTAAATTTGATACATTGTTCATTTAATTCAAAAACATTAGTTAACGTTTTAAATGAGTGTTTAGAAAGAGATCTTCACATTCATAATTTTAGGATTTTCATCCTGTTTATTCCCAATACCATATCTATCATTCTCGAGGGAAGGATTCTTACAACTCATGCGCAGAGCGAGGCTTCGGGATACTTTGCAGCACAAAATATAATTTTCACATGTTCCATTCCTAAACCTGATGATTCCATTTATATCTTACAAATGATGGCTCTGTGTATAACAGGGAATAAATATGTCCAAACCAAATGTAAATTCCACAAAACTAATTTACAGATATTTAGTAATCCACAACTTCTAGGAAAATTTCTACAAAGAAAAACACATAAGGAAAATGATTAATACAAAAGTTGTATTTACCACTAACACTATCAACCACAGTGGACCATTTTAGTACAGATACAAGCTCTCCATACATCTATATCCTGAGATAATATGTTCCAATCATTCCCCCTGTAATTTACGGACTTCCTTCACATGTTATTAACCCACCCCATCCTTGCTCTTCCTACTGAATTGTTTCCATTTGTGTTTCCTATAATAAGTATTCATTTTTATAACGTTCCAAATGTCCTGCCCATCGGAATCTATGAAACTTAACTCCTCATATTATATCTGGTTTTCTAGCAAGATCATGGAGTTGACTCCATTCACCTGTCTACATGTCTCTGTTAGGTCAATATGCACTTTATTCACAAATACCCACATTTTCCTACGTCTTAAAGTAAGAGATTTGTTTTGAATCCTTTTAATTTGATAACCTGAAGAAACGCCATTTTATATATTATTAATTTAACAAGTTGTATAGTACAGCCTATACCCAGAGATGATCCTATGCATAATTCATTTCTGTTTGTTACTGTTATTTGATTTCAGACACTTCATCAAAATGTCCATAATTAGCTATTGATATTTTGCACATATAGGAAGAAGATTACCACAATAATTGTCAAAATGTACTAATCAGTTATAAACGTTTATCATTTCTAGGAAACTACATTTGAAAATAAATTTGATGCAATGAAGAAACACAAGATGGTGAGATTGAAAACAACAGGTCATTCAAATAATCTCAGCACTATGAGCGTGTAAAATAAATTATATGAGGAGGGAAAACTGTTTGGTAAGGATATTGTACCCTCGATGGATACAACAAAATGGGTGATTTCATTCGCAATTCATAAGTTGATTGCATGAACTTTATGGTTGAAAACAGGTCATTTTATATAAATTTAAGTATAAAATAATTTAATATGCATACATTTATTTACATGCAGAACCATTGCTCAAGAAAACACAACTTCAAACAAAATCACATACAGGTTGTTTCTACATTTAATTCAAAATTTCTTCACGAAAGAAAAAAAAATTATTACATGGGAATTAATTGTGTGTGCAGCTACAAATTTCTGCCATTTTTCTTTCACTTGGAATTGTTAACCCTTGAGGAGAATTGATAGGCGCTTAAGACGATGTAGTACAGCACCTTCATTCTCGCTTTGTCATACTGTGATACTTAAAAATGAGAGGTTTTCTAGAAATGCAATATAAAGATGCAAACAAACTTCAGATGTAAATAAAGAAAAATCATCACTCCACATAAGCAGATATTATTTGGTGTAAAAATTGGGTGAAGTTGTAGTTAAGGTATCTGGATCTCTGAGTGTTGTGCTGACGTGATGCCTTTCTTGTTTTTCAGGTTAATGGAACCTGTAGGATGAATTCAAGAATACAAGAATGCCGGAACTCTGCTTAGGACTGGTCGAACACCAGATTCGTCTGGTTAGTTTAAGTCCTTTCAGGGTGTAACTTGGACATCCTTTTACCCGGAGGTGCACCTTAAAATATCGGGCCAAAAAAAAACATGGCCATATCTTGGCATCTGGTTCAACGTGATACATATGTGCAAGTGTGTATGTACCATTTTTATAAATACTCCTTTAACACATTGGTGACCGACAGCTGTTCGATCCACCCACCCCTACTAGACCGGACAATTTTTCTCAGTGGCTGGACTTTTCTAAATTTTAAACTGTGCTAGCATACTTAGATTTTTACATCTATATATACATTCAGTAACAATAATATTTAAGCATTTATTTATTAGTGAACTGACCAGACCTTCTATTAGAAAATTGAGGGTGTGATAGCGTTGGAAACATTCCCCTTTATGTTAAAGGGACAGTGCAGGAGCATATGTAGTGAGTTTCTTTCTTTTCTTGTGTTCACTGCAAACGCGACAAAGTTTGGAGGAGTATTTTTTTCGTTCCAGTTACAATTGGTGTTAATTTGTTTCTTCATGTTTCCTGAAAACCTCCCTGGTGGGTCTTGACAATACAACTTTCTTGCTCCATTTCACTATTTTTCTAAGGATGAAGTAATGTGTAGGTACTGGTCAGCCCTGTCTATGCCCTTCACATACTTGTTATATTGAAGTATTCAATAGAGCATTTTTACAACTTTACCGACCCCCCCCCCCACTCTCAAGTAGCCTGATGTAATGTCCTAACCATTCTTACGTCTCTTTTATCTTTCCATGTTTGTAGCAAAACTTCTCCCTTACTGCAAAACACACTTTCTCCTGGTTTGAGTTTATTTCCTGCTTCCACAAATGATTTTGGAAGCCCCTTGTTAATCCTTATTGTTCCACAAACTATTGTCTTTCTTTCGAGAAAATTTTCAGCTATAGCCACACTATTTTAATAATTATCCTGGTAGACATGTTGCCACAGATATAAACTTGGCTCCAGAACGCAGAATAGTGTTTCTTATAATTTTTCCCCCCTCTGCAACATACATTTCCAGGTTACATATTAGCCAGTAATCGCCTAACTATCTGCACTAAAATTCCATATTTCACCAGCCGTCTGTCTTGATACTGTAAACTACTCTTTCTGTTAAGATGGAAATTTGATAAAAGAAAAGAGAGGGGTACAAAGCAACTAAAATTTGTTTCACAAAGAGAAAAAAAGGAAATTGCATGCCTCCTTCAAAAGTGAAGAGGCAGGGAAACCATTCAAAACGTAAAACTGGAAATCTCCGTGGCCGGTCGTCTAGCGCTGGACGTTTAAACACGGAGATCTCTGTGGTCCGTCGCCAATGTGTTAATTATAATTCCATGTTTTGTTAATGTTAGATCATTGTGCTTTGTTTAGTCTATTTTAAAATTGTAATATGTATTTAGGTTTTGTATGATTTTATTATAATTTTTATTATTATTATTGTTATTATCATTATTATTCCAATATCCTTAAATGTATATCAGGTATGAATGCAGTGTGAATTGTGGAATGTAGACCGCAGGTTCCAGGCAACATCCAGGTAATTTATAATGACTTTGAGTAAGTTAATGTCATTTCATTTCTCATACAATTTGAAACTAAGTAGGTGCATTATTTGAATTAAGATTCCGTGCAATCATCCTGCAGATTTTTTTACCTCAGCCACAAGTCTCTTTTCGACAAAAACGTTGTGAAACTTTTGTTAATATAAGGATCGGGATGTACCTTAACTACAACTTCATCCAATTTTACGCCAAACAATATCTACTATGTGGGGTGATGATTTTTTTATTTACATTTGTAAATTGCATTTCCAGAAAACCTCTCACTATGAAGTACCACAATTACAGCAGACGTGCCATGTGGTGCACTACATTTGTATGAAGAACCTATGAATTCTATTCAGTGTAAATTGATGTCTAGCGACAATAAATATAAAATGACAGCTGTACTCAGAAATTAGTTCCCATGTAATATTTCTTCTTCCTTCAAGAAATTTTCATTGAATATAAAAAAAAACATGTTTGATATTTTAAGTTGTGTTTTCTTGAGCAATGGTTAGATAACATACACAATCTGCACTGTAACTGTTAATGATTGTTTAAATATTAAGTTTATATTCAGTTTACATAATATTTTGGAAACGTAATTTTTCAAAGTGAATTTTATACCAAGGTTCTCTATTTTCTGTATTTATAATTCATATCTTTCTTTGGATTTTCTAAAGATTAATTTTTATTCTTTGCTTTACAGAAGATAATTATTTTGCTAAAAATGTGAATATAACGTAAATTTATCCAACAACAGTATGAAGTGGGCTGAAATTTGGTGTGGAAACAAGACAGCAAATGAAGAACTCCTGATATTTGTGGTCAGAACAGCAAATCATGCTGCTTGCTTTGTCGAGTAAATGGATCCGAGTGACTAGGCCCTCCTGATTCTCGAGGGGGATAAATATCGCAACCATCAAGTGTTACTGGAGCATTTCTAATTTTTTACTTTTATTAACTTAAATATTCTTATCAATAAATTTTCAATACAGAGAAACATGTGACAATATATTATAATGTTCAATTACATTTCAGGTTGAAATCATGTGGAGCAACAAGAAACTAATTTTCATTATGTAAAAACCACAGAGAAGAACTTTGTACATAGTGTCCTTGGAATATGCATCTTAGTTCCTACATTATGCCATATAGAAAGATTCCATTTTGGAACCACTATTGGCATAAATAATAACTAACTGGCGCTACTGAGCCTGTAGGTTCATGGCCATGCTAACATATGTTCTCCATAGCTAACGTTTACAAATCATTTCTTGTATAATTTAATGTAATCGTGGTTAATATTATTCTCCCATCTCATTCCTGGCCTGCACACTGAGGTGTTATCAAGTTTCATGCCCCTATTTCATTTCCAGTTTGGTCCACATGTCCTGTCCATCGCCTTCTATGAGCCTTAACTGTTATTATATCTGGTTTCCTATAAATATCATGTAGCTCACAGTTATGTAGTCTTCTCCATTCACCTCTCTCTTCATCTCTATTTGGTCCACAAATGTTCCTATGAACTTTATTCTAAAATACTCATAATATTTTCTCCTCACTTAAATTAAGAATCTCTGTTTCGCATGCATATAATATAAATGGAAGAATAACAGTTTTATACATTTCCAGTTTAATCTAGTGGCCAACTATTATGTAATGTCCTAACATTCCATGTTCATAGAAACATGTCGCTGTGTTGAGCCTTTGCCATGGATTCCCTGAAGTAATCCTGCCCGGAGAACCGAATGGGGGACTATTTTACTCCAGTTTCTTGACGGTTGTATTTTTAGGGTGAAAGATCATCACTATTTCGACCAATGTACTTCCAATGCTTTAAATTATACTTTAACACTAGGGTGTGATAAATATGTCTTCTGTTTTTGCAGTTTTTGAATAGCAACCACAAGATGGTGCTGGTGATGTCTCATCTTTCAACTTATTGCCACGTGTTTGTGCTCAACGATAAGTTAATCTGCTTGTGGTCTCCAGACCTGGTAACAATGTATTGTGAGGTATAAAGTAAGTAACCAATACAGACTGCATCAACTACCATTATTAACAGAAACTAAATAATAATAAAGTGCAAGTTTTCTTATTGAAGAATATCAGTTTATAATTTTCAGAATCTTTTCTTTTTTTTTTTGCAAATTCCTAAGGAGTTCTCATTAAAAGGGTTTGAAAAAATGTAAAGATCCTCGCTGATCCTATCTAATAGACACCAGAAATAACCATGACCACAATTCATACTTATACTAGAAAATACCCGGCGAGTGTTGCTACACCTAAATAAATAAAATATTAAAATTTAATTAAATTGTATGATAATCGCCGAGAAAAACCAAACATGGCAGTTGTTAGTTTAATAATTTCGGTTTTCAGGTAAACCTCCACTTCGAATTGTCGCATTTTGCTCATCTTTTAATAATACCCGCCCCGGCTTATTTTAATACAATATACTGAGTTTCACTGAAAACATCGAAAATTGTCATCGCTAGAGTGATTTTTAAATTTTCACTTCAGATGAACTCCTACACCTAATGGTTTTAGAGGGTCCAATTGTGAATCTAAACCATCCAGGGACCCACTCAAACCCACATAAAAAATTTCATCAAAATCAGTCCAGTCGTTTCGGCAGTTTTTTATTTCGGATTTGAAGTAAACTTCCACTTCTAACTGTGTTGGATTTCGCTCATTTTTTGACAATACCTCTCTCTGTTTATATTAGTAGTATATACTGAGTTTCGTTGTGAAACACTGAGAATTGTGATCGATAGAATAATTTTTAAATTTTCACTTCAGGTGAACTCCTACACCTAACAGTTTTAGTGGATGCAATTTTGAATAAAACTCATCCAGGGACCCACTCAAACGTACATAAAATTTTCATCAAAATTGGTTCAGTCAATTAAATTTGAGTTGTTTTATTAATTATATTTCATTGGTTCAGTCGTTTAGGAGTTCCGTGACATATTGGCGAAATTACATTTTTCATGCCACCTTATTTAAATGTTTCTGAATGGAGTGAAAAGAAATCATGCGTAACCATGATTTATTTTATGTATGTTGTATAATTTATACAAATTTAAGATGTAAGAATCATAGAATGCAAGTGGCTCCCAGATTGTATATATAGTGCACCAATGTAACCAGATACTGTTTATGAGATATAATAGAAAAAAATCTAGTACTTGATTATACCACAATAAAAAGAAACCACTGTTTGCACTTTCTTAAATATATTTCCCAGGTATTTACGTTGCACAAAAATATAATTAACATATTTATTTCATAGGACATCAGAAATTAATTAATAACCTAAAATGTTAGTTATAAACAGTTTGGAGATTCATTTTTTCTCCACTAGGGTGCATTCTTACAATCTTGTGATCCTATTTGCGATAAATAATATAATCTGGTTACAGTGGGTGAACAAATGAAACAAACGTTTGTTATTTGTTTTCAAACATCGCCGTTTACATTACATATATTCTTCCTTTGGCCAGCAACCAATCGAAGGGACTATTATTATGCTTTCAAGTCTTATACGAGAATTTTCCGGTTCTGGAGGGAAAATTTTCTATAGGATTGTAACAGGCCTTGACCTAATACTTGGAAGGAAGAAGATATACATATTTTAAAATAACTTTATTTAAACAATGAATTGTGAGTAAACAGCTTATTTTATTCGTTAAATAGTCCTAACAAATGCCACTCTTGATTTACAAATTATCTAGATAAATTGGAAATCACTCGTCGTGTTACTTATGAGGTAAGAAGTGCCAGATTCACAAGATTAAGAAAACCTCACAATCTTACTTCTTACTGTAATTTATTTTACTTACTGCAACCAAAACTCGGATTGGGGACAACCTTTCAACACACCTGTGTTTATTCCGTTACGACGGAGGAAAACTGAATTAGATTTTTTCCCCTCAAACTCAACACACCTAGCACAACCACTTGATGTGGTCTTCAGGCCATTAAACCAGAGCTGGAAGAAAATATTAACCCATTCATTTCAGGTTTAAATATTCAATACATTTCCCCAGAAACCGAATTTAAGTTACTGTAAATAATATTGTCCATTTTCAGACAAACAAAAGATAACGGTACTTGATATAACTAGGTTTGAAGACAAAACACATTCCTCTACTATTCATAAATGTTAACAGAACATTACCCTGCCAAGGGATGTACAAAATATATAACAGCAGAGTTAAGCGAGTGTACCTCGTCTTTTGAGTTGAAGACCACTTAATTGCCGGTGAGTCGGCCTCGTCTTTTGAAGAAAATGGGTTAAATTGGAAACTATGTCCAGGGAAATAACAAACCTTTGTGCTTAAGGCTGTGTTTCCATGTCCTATCTCAAGTTTTACTTGATAAAGAGATGAAAACAGCTGAAAAAGGCTGGATTTAAGAAACATGGGATATCACCATTCAAACCATCAGAAGTGATTCAAAGGTACCATCCAAAGAAGCCACAAATTTTGGCATAAAGGACAAAATGAAAGTACAGATTAATCTCTGATCCAACTTTTAGGAGAGTCAAGAGAGACTAATGAAGGAAAATCTGTCCAAATAAAAATCAATGATTATTGAAGAACCAGAGAACTGGAACACACAAACATTTAATGGAAAATGAGGGAAATGTGTCTTGATGATGATAGCTTTGCTATTTAAAATGTTTGTTTTTTATTTGGGATTATAATAATATATGTTTAAAAATGATAAATATTTTCAAACTTACAGACCGAATAATTAAATATAGGAACGACTGAAAAGAACATATTGATAGAATGCCAGAAGGAACATTTCCAAAATTATTGCTAAATTATAAACCGCACGGAAGGAAAAATGGACGCCCACACAGAAGATGGTCTGAACAATTTTAACAATTCAAGTTTTCGTGAAACCGGAACGAGCCAACAGGCTTAATCCCTGGATGATATATGTATTAATCAACACCAAAAGATCATTAGTCCCAGGCCATAGCCAAGTGGTTAATGCAAGATGTCTTTGAGCAGAGCTACGGGACTTGTGCTGGTTCGAGTCCCCACGGGAGAAGAGATTTTCTCATAAAATTTCGGCCAGTATGGGACCAGTGCCCACACAGCATCAAGAGGAATTTGGGTAGCTACAATAAGTAGCACAAAGAAATTAAACATAGGCTCAATTCTGGAAATGCATGCTATTATGCACTGCAGAGACTTTTGATGTCCCAACTCCTTTCAAAAAACGTTAAACTGAAAATATATAAAACTATTATTCTACCAATTATATTATACGGGTGCGAAACATGGACTCTTACTTTAAGGGAGGAAAGGAGATTACAAGTATTTGAGAATAAAGTACTTGGGAAAATTTTTGGACCAAAGAGAGATGAACAGACAGGTGCATGGAGAACACTACATAACAATGAACTACATGGTCTTTATAGGAAGCCAGAAATAATAAGAACAGTTAAGTTTTGTAGACTGCGATGGGCAGGACATGTTGCACGTATGGGGAATGAAAGACTTGCATTGAAGCTTCTTGTAGGAAAGCCAGACGGAAAACACCCAGTTAGTAGACCAAGAATGAGGTGGGAGAATAACATTAGCTATGATTTGAGGGAATTAGATTATACAGGGAATGATTGGAAAGCATTAGCTCAGGATAGGGATGTATGGAGAGCTTATGTCCGCGCGGCCATGAACCTGGGTTCGATAGTGCCAGTGAGTAAGTACAATAAGTAGCGACTCCAGGTTGAGGAACCCAGTTACAACGGCTGGGCACCTGATATGCTGACCACATGTCACCCCTACACTGGCTGGATGATCATGAAGCTCTGATTAACACACATGGATGTGAGGCTAGCAGCCAAGTGTCAAAATAATTGTCAAAAGTCATCCATCTGAAAAAAAAAATTGTTAAAGTTCAAAAGTGATTGTATTCATTCCATTACACAGTATTTTGTAATAAATTACTAAAGTTTACTTGAAGGTCTTGGGACCAGATTATGTTATCTACAGAGCTCTGAAAATTCATTTTTATCACTGCTTAAGTACTGTCAAGTTTGTCAACAGATGGCAGAGTAATTCATCTATAATTAATAATGTTAATAGTTGTTTCTATTCAGAGCATGTTTGTTACATCTTCAGTTTGTACAAACTGATTTTCCCGAAGTTGTCGGCCCTGTATCTTTACTCTTGCTTCATCTTTCTGTTGTCCAAAGAACTTGCTAATTTGGCTGCTCTCCCCAGGAATTTCAAAATTCATAATTATCTTTTGTTATTCTGTCTGTAGAATTATGAATTTTGAAATTCTAGGGGAGAGGAAACTAATTAGCAAGTGGTTTGTACCGCAGAAAGAGGGAGCAGGAGTTGATATTCAGGGCCGACAACTTGGGAAAAATCAGTCTGTACCGACTGAAGATGGAGCAAACATGCTTTGAAACACGCGTCTTAATAGAAAGAACTATATGAGGTAAGAAAAATACAGATCAAAATTTATGAAGTGAAACCTCATAATGTTATTTCCTGTTGTATTTTCAAATAATTCATCTATGTTTGTTATATAATTTGTTCTTTGATACTTTTTGGTTTAGAAAGTCTTATGTCAGTTTGAATATTATGCAGCATAGGACACTGATCTTGAGGCCATCATTTCAATCTTGCCTTACAGCAATTTACCATTTGAAGTTATGTTAGTCACTGGAAACAAAAATGCTCTGTTTAGCCAAACAATGCCACAATTCAATAAACTTTTATTCTATTTATGCATTTATATCTCGCCTCAAAGTTGTATTTTCATGATACCGGTTTCAAAAGTAAATTTTACTTCCATCTTCAGTCAAACTAACTTTTACTTTTGAAACCGGTATTGTGAAAACATGCAACTTTATGAAGTAAGATATTAAAAACGTTTTTCCTCCAACTAATTCATAAATTGTAAATATCTCTTTGATTTTGATTAAATTTTATTCTATTATCTGTTCACCATCTCTCAGAAAACAATGAGAACTATAGAACTATTGACTGCTTACAGTTATACATGTGTATATAGAGGTAGGTGCACGATAGATTAAGTTATTACCGGTAGTGAAATTCAGTTATGACTTGAGGTCAAGCGAATGCTAATGCGTCTCCCTCTACTGTCATCTGCTACCCAGTAAGAGCAACCACAGAGTATAAATATATTAAAACCAGACCTGTTCCTTTGTGGAAACATACATCGAGTTCCCTTCAGTCATCTGATGATTCAAATTAGAAATGCAGTTTATTTATTTGTCTACACTCTTTCGATAAGAAATTTATTTAGAGCACACAAACAACCCAATAAAGAAATAGAGTAAGAAGATCATTCAGCAATTACCACTGATTAAGTCCAACACAGAGGCCTAGTGCCTCTAGCCCGAGAGGTCACAGGTTCAATGCATTTCTTTCATCACTGGCGCATGATGGTCCTTTTAGTTTGACCTCAGCCTCCCTCATAACCATCCATTCTCTTCGGTCAGTGGCCTTATTTCTCCAATTTGTTCTGCCAGTCTTCTGTAGGTCTGCCTGTACATTGTCCATCCATCTTAACCTAGGCCTCGCAACTTTTCTCCTTCCATTCAGCTTAGCATTTGATATCATCCTGGGCAAACGTGTCTCGTTCATTCTGCAAATATGGCCCAACCATTCGATACATTTAACTTTAATATATATAACTATATCGTTATCTTTATATAGGTCATATAGTTCTTATTCTCCAGGTACTCTTGTCCTTAATCGGACCATATATTTTCCTCAAGATGTTATGTTTCTCTCCCAGGTGGCAAGACTTGTATCAGTTCTTCCTGATATGGTCCAGGATTCACTGCCATACACTACAACAGGTTTAATAATTATTTATATATTCTTACTTTAATTTTCTTAGATATATATCTAGATTGTATAATTTTGTTCAGAGATCTTAAACATCTGTTACCTGCTGCTAGATTTTCTTTTATTTCAATTAATATATCATTATTCCTGGATCCTAGGTACTTCTTCATGTGTCGCTCCATTTTATATTCTGTTAGTTCCTCCAACATGTTTTCAAATGCTGGGCCTTGGCAACGAAGCCATTAGCGTTCTTGCTCTCCAATATTTCTCTATAGTGGATCCAACATGTTTTCAAATGCTGGGTCTTGGCAACAAAGCCATTAGCATTCTTGCTCTCCAATATTTCTCTATGGTGGATCCAACAGGTAATACTCCATAGGTTTGTAGGCGTTCTTCGTACATTTCTTCGTCTTTGTTGCATAGTTGACAATTTGGATTTGTGTAGATTTCTATTTTATATAAATGTTTGGCCAAATAGTCATGTTCTGTAAGCAGTCTAAATTTTGCTACTGTAGTTTTACATGGAATTTGTGGAATAATATCTGGCTTCTTTACTAAAATATTCCATTTTTTGTCTTTCACTTTATTACATATGTCTTGGTTTTGTTGATTTTATATTTGTTTTTAATTATTCTTTTTTTTGATGCTAAAGGTCCAATATCAGAGTTTAAATTTGTCAAATATTTAGTTTTTTCAGTATTGATTTCTAGTCCTGCTAGTATTGCCCTCATTTTCTTGAGGAGTTAAAATATCATTTAAAGTGTTTAAATCTCTTGGCAGAAGAACAATATCAATGGATTTCTTTAGAATTGAAAAACCATGGGTCCAAGTCTGAAGATTTTCAGGCTCGTAGAAGATCCTTAATCCTGAATAAAGAGGCCTCTAAGCATAATTTACTGACCTTTTTCATTCTAGTAATACCTTAGTTGCCTGCTAGATGTCTCATTGGGTCGGCGTAACGTCTTCAGGTAAATAGGTAAATTGGTTGTGTAACTCCTAACAAAGGCACAACATTGAGCAGTTTTCTATTTAGATAGATCCACCTAAACCAGTACAACTCAAAACAAATCCTGATTCAAATTAATTTAGTCCTCTCAAATAAGGAAAAATTATCATAATAAAGATAAAAACTAAACACAGGTACAAAATAAGAAATAAAATTTGACTGCAATCATTCTTTACTTCCCAGATCTGATATGGCGTGGATTTATTGATTTTTGGTTTCTTATATTACATAAATGTTTCTTTCTCTAACTAACTCAATGGTCATTGAACCCAAAGGTTCATGGCTGAACATACATAAATCCTCCATACATCCTATGCTAAGCTAATGTTTTTTTTTTACTTCCTCAAATCATGGTTAATGTTATTCTCCCACCTCTCATCTACTTTATAATTGTCAAATCAAATTCCAAAAAAAAAAAAATTTATGAGCTGCATTTCTTATTTTAAAAATCCAAACATTTTAACCAATAATAATTTAGCAAGTATATTCACTCATACATTCAGGTTTGTGCAGATGAATACATGTGTTCAAGTTTAGCCACTTGTTTAAAAATTGTTCTCCTTCAAAATTGGTTTAAGCCACAAAATGTTAGCTTAAGATGATCATATGGCGTGGAAACGAACAAACTGAAGAATATTTAAAGTACAAGAAATGTAAGCTTATTTTTGCAAAAACCAAGTTGAAAAAACTTAACATTCGCTCTTCAACTTTTTTGTATGGTAGTGAAGTATGGAGATTGAAACAGAAGATATGCAGAGGCTTATATCTGCTGAAATGAGATAAACACTACTAGATCATAACAAAACGAAGACATCTTAGATGAATCACACATGGAATCTTTGGGAAACTATTTCCAATTATAAGTCAAGATGGATGCAACATGTTCATCGAATGGAGGCTCACAGGATACCCATGCAAATGTTAAACTAACAACCTGCAGGAAGAAAAAGACCAGGACGTCCACTCAAAAGATATCTGGATGGTGTTTCTATTAACACCGAAACAGGTTAACAAATGACAAATGATGAACTTTGTAACTTGCTGAAATATAATTTAGATTTTCCCAGAGCAATGAAGTTAAGGATAATTTTCAATATCTAATATTTTGATAGGAAGTAAAAATTACAAACTTTATTTTAATAGTCGTGTGGAGCAAGAAAGCAATATTGAGACTGGAAACAAGAACCTTGGGAACATAATCCCTGTGACTAGAATCTCCTGTATAAGAACAGTGTTCTTGTAGCGTATACAAGACACAACGTTCTAACTTTAGGCAGTGTTTGGGGCACATTCATACCGTGAATTCAGTAATCAAAACAATGCAGACTGAAAAATGCACGAGTTCTCTCACCCCATTCACCCCCTTTGTGAAGGGTCTGTACTGAGTCAATGGGCATATACTTTATCGACACACTATGCTAATGAACAATTTGCGCTACCAAAGGCTGTTCCCAAGACTTCTGAAGCCAATCAATCACTTCACCAGTGCCTTCATAGCATTCTTGTCATCTGTGGTGTTGACTTCTTATTGTGTGAAAGTGTCCATGATGAATTAAATAAAATAATTACGTTATGTTATGAAGACAGAAGTAGGGCTAAGCTGTTGGGATAATAGACACCAGGAATGCAAATACAACAACTAACTGGTTATAAAAAATAGATCTCATACACGACTTTTCAACAGGTCGCTGTACAAAATGTGAGAGAATGTGTAGTTGTGCAAATAATTCATTCTTTTACTTTCTTTGTGTTCTGCTTGGGTTGATGATTTGTTGTGGATAAAAACTGGTGGCAGATTTCAAAGTTAAGAAAAATAGATTTTCTAAAAATCATCTGGACAAGGAAATGATGGAGAATAGATCTGATATACAGAAATTTATCAGGTATATATATATATATATATATATATATATGTTTTGTCATTTTGATTGATTCCTTAACTTTAATAACTGTTACCCACCCATTAATTCACGAACCACCACTGACTTGAACCCCTGACCTTCCAGGACATCGCCTTAAGCAACTACACTTCGGCAAACCCTCAGTAAAAGATTAGTTTATAATTCCTGTTTAACAATCAACAATTTTTCATAGATTTAAAATCTGTCAATGCTCCTTGGAACTTATTTTATGTAATCTCATAAGCAACATATTTTGATTTCTGGATCAATGGAGAACAGATTTATTCTTACAAGAAAGAATTTCCTTAAGATTTCTTACCATTTTATTCAAAGTTTGAATGAAAATAAAAACTTATAAAAATCAAGATTGACAAGTTTCTTGAACTATTATACAAAATACCACTATGAGGTTTAATGTAAGACTTGAAATAAAATTCTTTACACCTCACTTCAAATCCAGTTTTCAATTTATACCAGTTTCAAAACCAGGCGCTTTCATCATCAGTAATTTCACGACTCATGTTCTGTCAAATGAAAATGCTGAAGATTAAACCACCTAGGTTTTGAAACCTCTCTAATTAGAAGAGGTAAATTGTAAAGAATTTTATTTCAAATTTCAAATCTAATATTTATGTAGAAAATCTATTAAATGTAAACGAGAATTGTGGCATTACTTGTTACACCCCCTCACCATGATGAGGCACAGAGCGAGAGGGGGGCGCGGGGTGAACAATGAATAAGAGACCATTGACCTCAGCAGTGGCATGGTTTGCCTCTCTGTGGTGCCTGTTCTGTTATCCATTATTCACAATTAGAAAAAAAAATAAAAGTCTGAAGTCAATTACGATTACCAATGTTTCTACTCTCGACAAGGATGTGGGGAGTGTGCTGAAGGCACCATCTTGTCAGGAGTAGAAAAAGTGGTGCATTGCATCAACTTGCTTGAAAGACATGACCAAGTGTCTCGTCTTGTAACAGTAGATTACCAAATGCAGTTCCCGTCACCAAACTCTTCTCTCCTAACAAAAAAAAATAAATTAACAAGTTTACCACCAGTTACTTCTACTTTTTGCAGGGAAGGGACGCGCTGAAGGCGCTGAGCAGACGTAAGTGGTGGTCACCTTGTTATTTTAAGCCCTACCAACATTATTCTTTAAAATATTCCTACATTGCTTTCCACTCCCAATTTCACGACACAAAAGCTATGATGTTTTTTTTTAGTTTGCAATTATATTGCTCTCTCATTCTTCAAGTATTTTATATACAACATCACAAGAGTGATAATCAGTTTAATTTTCCAGAGATATCAAAAAACCTGAAACACACAACCAAACAATTAGTTTTGCTGAAAAAGAAAATTCTACAGTGCACAGAGCAATGGATTTAGTCAAAAACCAAACTATTCACAACAAGCAAAATAAACTTCAAGGTGATCCCTCAATAAGCAAGTTCAACTAGATATTCTGTGTTTTAGAATATTTATATTGCAAAACACAAAAATATCTAGACACTGCTAAGATGCCTTGGTAATCAGCATAAAGAATTGTCGACTTTAAGATCCGTACAAGTATTAACATACTTTCTTTAGAGATCACCTTTAAGTTTATTTTGCTTGTCCTGAACAGTTTGGTTTCTTGACTCAAGTCCATTATACCGCACACCATAGAATTGATTAGTAGAATCAAGTAGAGTGCGAGATTGCTCACCACCAAACATGGCTTCCATCTCCGATACTCTACTTCCCTAACACAAGTGAACCATCTCTTATTTCTACGTTTCGCAGGGGTTGGGGGGTGCACTGAAGGTGCTTTGTTGCTACTTTGCAGAAATAAGTGGTTCTGTCACCTTGTGTTTTTACATCATTCTTTATAATATTCCTACATTTCTTATTACGAAGCTCAGATTTTTAATATCTGCAACTAATACATCGTCACTGTCATTCTTGAAGTGATAAAGTACAACATCACATGATTGATATTGGCAATTATCTTGCAAATAAGAAATTAATAAACCTGAAACACAAGTAAACAATTAGTTTACCTGAAAGAGAAATTTGATTAGTAGAATGAAATACAGTGCGAGATTGTTCACCACCAAACATGGCTCCCATCTCCAAAACCCTATTTCCCTAACATAAAAAAGTTGCTAACAAGTAAGTGAACCACCTCTTATTTCTACGTTTCACAGGGGCAGGGGGTGCACTGAAGGTGCTTTGTTGCTACTCAGCAGAAATAAGTGGTTCTGTCACACTGATTTTTACACCCTAACATGTTCATTATTTTCACTACTCCCTCATTCTTTTTCACTAATAAACCTATAGTTTAGGAGCCAAATGCAAAAATAATGACAATATTAAACATCAAACTTTTATCGTTATATATTGTCAAATAATGATTTTTTTGCAATTGGACCCTATTTTTTAATTATAAAATTAAACCCTAAATCAACGAGTAAACAACAATCACTAACACTGAAAGATAAAACATTTATTAGTGCACTGAAAAAGAGTGCGAGATCGTTCACCACCAAACATGGCTCCCGTCTCCAAAACTCAACTTCCCTAACCTAAAAAATATATATATATAAATACCCTACTTATTTCTACTTTTTGCTGTGGGAGGGGATGTGCTGAAGGCACTGTTCAGCTACTCAGCAGAAATAAGTAGTTGTGTCATTTTAAAGCTCTGCTTAAATCATTCTAATATTTATCATCACTCAATGCAGATTCATTCTCTAATTTGTGTGCAACGTATATCCTGGAGGTTGAATGCAAAGACAAGGTTTAAAAACAGCATTGGAGACTAAATGCTGTCTGATCATTAAACATTGTATTAACAATCAACCCCCTTGTTACAGGAGTTGAATGCGAAGATGAAAATTAAAAATAGCATTCAAAGCCATAACTTAATAGCAGTAAATGTAGTCAAAATTAACATTTTCCCATTCAGCCCATGACTAATTAATTCCATAAAAAATCTCTAAATGCCTAACAGACAAGCCCTTAGAGGCTCTAAGTATCGTAGAGTAATTAAACATTGCATTTAAATTCAACATCCTCCATTATTGGAGTCAGCACAACTGCTCGTAGTCAACCATAGCTGTTGTAGTTCCATTAAAAGCCCTTTAAAGGCATTAAATATCGTAGAATGAACGTCTCATTTAAAATCAAGCATCTCCATTTCTGGAGTCAAACGCAAACAGACAGCAATCAAATAGTACAACTGCTGTCTGAAAATTGTTGCAATTAACGCTGGACATTTCAATTCCACTAAGATTAAAGAAAAAATCTCTAAATGCCTAACAGACAAGCCCTTAGAGGGTCTAAGTATCGTAGAGTAATTAAACATCGCATTTAAATTCAACATCCTCCATTATTGGAGTCGAATACAAACAGCACAACGGCTTGTAGTCAACCATAGCTCTTGTTCCATTAACAGCCCTTTATAAAGGTATTAAATATCATACAATGAACGTCTCATTTAAAATCAAGCATCTCATTTCCGGAGTCAAACGCTAACAGAGAGCAATCAAATAGTACAAGTGCTGTCTGAAAATTGTTGCAATTAACGCTGGACATTTCAATTCCACCAATATTAAAGAAAAAATCTCTAATTGCCTAACAACGAACCTAAAATTAGACCTTCACTTCTATTAAAATATGCAGCTGAAGAAAGAAGAATCCTGAAAAGTTCCTACAAAAAAAAATGGAGTACAAAAAAATGCAAGACTAATGGAAAGAACGGGCAACCTTGAATAGCCTTTCATGAATATTTCTTGATTTTACTTATAATATTTAAAAAATACTTTTTATGAAAATTCATAAATATATTTAAAATTACCAAATCTCAAAATCAAAATGATTCTAAAACTGACATTGAATTAAATGTTATTGAAAATAACCTATAGTTCTCTAAACCAATTAATATTTGTCATTATTGTTATATTCACTTCAATTAATTGTTACTTGAATTGCAATATTTAATGTTAAGACTAAAATTAAATGCTTCATACGCCTCCTCACATCCAAGTAGACCGCAGTTCCAAAGCCTTGGTGGCTTCTTGGTGGTCTACTGGATATGAAGCATTTTATCTTAAATTGACACTCATAGTGATTTCTTGCTATAGAAGTTCAACACAAGTAAAAATGTTATTTAAAATACTTGGGTAATGAAAGTGCCACAGGTTGCCGATTCCGTAAAGGTAGCAGCAACTCACATTAAGCGAGGTGCCTCACAGGGCTCTGCTGCTCAAACGGCGTTACCACCGACCTTAGCCTTATATTTGGGGACACTAAACATGGTCTTGCAGTAACGTTGCTTGCTTACTGCAGACTGCATTGCAAACACCTGTACCAGTGCATCCAAAACTGCTTGACTGAACTCTTCGCTATCTCACTTCTAATTGTATTCCATATTTAATGTTAATCTGCTCTACAAAATGCCAACTCTAGTCTTACAATCCTTGACTTAGAATCTTTATTTTGCAGATAAAACAGTGATTCAAGTAGTTTATACTCAATGTAGAATTATTTAATAATGCAACTACTTGATGTTAAAAACTGTTACTATGTTTTAAAATTAATATTTAATATATTTAAGTCCCTGCTTCTTAATTGAATTATTATAAATTTAAAATAAATTATTACAATCCAAATGACACCAAATCTATAAATTACTTTGAAATTTACACATGAATAAAATATTTTTATTCATTGTCATGTGCCACATTCAAAATTAGTATATTTTTAAAATTTCTAACCAAGAATTTTAACTCATTTCCATGTTGATTCTGTTTTGCAAACATTCAGTCAAGCAGTTGATACAAATTTAGATTTCCATTGCATTGTTGTAACTGCAATGTTGTTAACAAATTAACCATAATTTTGAATAATATATAATTAATTTCAAGTTATTTTATCTTTAAATCAAATTATATCTTGAAAGCACAATTACCCATGTTATATAAATTATAAAGAAAATTATTATGAATGGGTAATGTTCAAGTTTATCAAAAATAACATCAAAAACTCTACAAGAAATGTTGATTAATTTTTTGTATTTTGCAAGAAGCAATAATAATGGTGTTATTCAGAATTTGTGCCCCGCTTAGATTAACCTAACCTAACCTAACCTAACCATCCTATATGCGGGTAATAAATATTGCTCCAACAAGATTACAAATATCTGAATAAAACCATGTTAATCTGGTACAGGTTATTGTTCTGCATATCATGCAGTGAAATATTTTATACCCATTGCTCTTCAAAAAATGCTGAAAAAGTCTACAAAAAAAATATTGTGCTACATAAAAAAAAGAAATACTACATCCAAAAATGGGAATAAAACTGTGAAGCCGTAAGTGATTATTAAATTATTTGAGTTTGATCTTACCTCATTAATTGTGTTGTTCAGAACATGTTTCAATATGTCTTTCACATCAGCTTTTTCAGTCATGAGTTGATGATAAAATGAAAACATATTCAAACATAAAAATGTAAAAAATTCTTTCCATTAGGAGACAGGATATGGGGTGAGATGGAAAGAATTTTATTTTAAATTTCAAATTAAACGTCGTACTGATATTTCCTATAACAGTTCCAAATTGAAACGTTCTCAACAGCATCAATTCATGAGGTAAGATGTTAGGATTCTAATTATTGTAAAGAAAACACAATGTTACTTTTTATTATATTCTTTATTTATTGAATTAAATTAATGTTTTATTACCTCACCTTATATCCTTTTTCTTCTAGACAGCAGTTTTGGAGTTTATCTCCATCATCAGTAGCCTCTGGTCGACCAGTGTTATGTTGTTTCTTGGCGGTTTTCTTCTTACTTCTATCGATGGACAGATGAACCTCGGGATCAGGTTAAAAATTTGTGGGAGTTTCGAAATTCATGAGTTTATCTTTCTTGTTTTTTGGGTCTGGATTTTTTCTGTGAGTCATTTAATTCTTAAATTAAACCTCATAGTGTTCTTTCTCTGTGAAAGTTAAATTTATTGCATTGTTTGAAATCCCAGCTATCAAATTAAAAAATTTGATACTGTTAAAAGTGATTTCTTGAAATATAAATTATATATTTCATATAGCCTATAGATATAAAAAACTCAATGGCAGAACAAGGCCGTTGGCCTACCAGCCAGCTACTGGCATCACATCCACATGTGTTAATCAGAGGTAGATAGTGTAGGGTGACATGTGGTCGGCATGTCAGTCCCCAGCAGTTACAGCTGCTTTTCTCAACCTGGAGCCGCTAGTTATTGTAGCTAGACAAATGCCTTGTTGCTGAGTGGGTACTGGTCCCACATTGGCCAAAATTTCATAAGAAATTTTCTTACCCCATGGGATTCGAACCAGCGCAAGCCCTGTAGCTCTGTGCCGAGGCATCTTGCCATAACCACTTGGCTGCAGAGCGAGACTATAGTCATCTTTAATCATTCTGTATTATTTTATTTCTTGAAGTTTGTAAAAATTTGTAAATAAATTTTACTTTTATTTATATATATAACACACAACCAATAATTTCCATTGGGCATAATCCCTA
Organism: Diploptera punctata; assembly: GCA_030220185.1. NCBI lineage: Eukaryota > Metazoa > Arthropoda > Insecta > Blattodea > Blaberidae > Diploptera > Diploptera punctata. Next base: position 34,909 of record JASPKZ010010034.1, on the reverse strand, counting down.
CTAGACATTTTGCCCATGGAATACTGTTGCACTTATTACTAATAAATTATTAACTAAATGCTTCACATTTTTATACCCATGTCTACATTTTACATACCGAAGAATGAATTTTTCTCATTTACTATTTTAAAATTCAATATTTAAAATTAAATTATGCAAAATATTCTTGTATAGAAATTTACAGAATCAAAGAATTTAACATTTATTACAAATCAGTTTAGTATCTTTATGAATGAAGACAATAATATACAAAAACATGTCCACCAGATTCAAAACTTAATAAATATGAAATTCCTTAGTTATTGAGTTTATTTCTAGTTAAGCTAAGATTTCAAACAAAAATATACATGCTCCAAATTTTAAGAGCAATAAAAATCTCTGATTCATACAACATTTTATTATAAAAAATTCAAATAATTTTATATTGTCTAAGCAATTTGATTTTTTCTTACAAATTCATTCCTTCTAACGTATTCAAGCGACGATCTGCCTCAACCTAACTACTGTCTACAGATATTGTAACAAGGGAACTGTCATGCTGAAACCTAACTACGTATTCCAAACTAGTTTAACTATGTAGTCCGAGGCAGGCTCATCACAGTCTGTGCTCTGTAACATTTCTACCAGCTCTGAATTTTGTTTCTACTGCATAACAATTGCAGTCTTCCGCCAGCAAAATCAACATTTCTTGATAAACATGACGCAGTCTACAATCAACCTGACTTTAATTGTTTAAAATCTTTGAAGAATTTAAAAAAATTAAATTGTAACTGACTAGCGCTATTAAATCCAAATGTTCGTGACTGTGCAGACAAACTCTCCATATATTCTCTATATTCAGCCAAATCTATTCCAATCATTCCCTGTATAACCTTACTTACTTACTTACTCACTGGCACTATCGAACCCGTAGGTTCATGGCCGCGCGGAGTATAACCTACTTCCTTTAAATCACGTTTAATGTTATTCTCCCACCTCGTTCTTGGCCTGTCTACTGGATGCTTTCCATCTGATTTTCCTACAAGATGCTCCACCCATTCCCCATTTGTGCCACATGTCCTGTCCATCGCAGTCTACAAGACTTAACTGTTCAAATTATATCTGGTTTCCTATAAAGATCATGTAGCTCACTGTTATGTAATCTTCTCCATTCACCTGTCTGTTCATCTCTCTTTGGTCCAAACATTTTCCTAAGAACTTTATTCTCAAATAAGTAAACTGATCCCACAAGCCCGGAGGTCCTTGGGGTAGTAGGAGGTTAAGGCTCCCACTTTTTCTAGACAATCAGCACTTTTTATCAGCCGGGTTGTCAACCCTGCGTGACGGCCGCCTTTACCCCCAGAACAAGCGTCTACTCATTTCTGTTAGAGGCTGAGTTGACCCCAGAGCCATAGTGGCACCAGAGTGTTTGGGTCACTTTAAAAATCCTGACCCCAACGGGACTTGAACCCTCGAGCCTCTGGCTTGTAGCTCAGTGCCTTAACCACTACGCTACGGCGTGCCCCCTTATTCTCAAATAGTCTTAATATATTTTCCCTCTTGCGTGTCCACACCTACTGGATGTGAGAAGAGAGTCCGTATGTTCTGAGGTAAAACAGGTACATAACTGACGTGTGCTACCAGCAACATTAGGTACGGCATCTCTACACCAGTGTTGCCAACCCTCATAATGTTACTTCCTAGCATCATTTATTTAAAATATTTATGACTTATTAAAACTGAGTAGGCGTATATGAAGATGAGCTGATAGAATAGTTACTGAACCAAGGCACCATGACAAAAAAAAAATTCATGACTTATTTTGGTTGGTCCCTCGGTGGTTGATTCTCTCGTAGCACAAGATGACGGGCAAGAATGTGGGTAAAAGAAAATAAATTGAATTGTGATCTTTAGCAAATTGACTATCAATACTAAAAAAACTAAACTATCTCAGTCTTTTATATTTACTGTAGCTGCTTATATTTACTCTAATTATTGAACTATCAATAGCCTAATATTTGCTAATCTTAATTCTTTATATTTATTTGTTTACAGTTACTTTAAAAAATTGTCTTCAAGAATAAACTATATATATGCTCACTTTATATTTATGACTCAAAATCACTGACCTACATCAGACCTGAACCTGTCACTCGAATCTACTGCAGCTACGAAGATTACTATCATTTATCAAGTTCTACATTTTATAAATAAAAAAATTTTGAGAAATTAACTTTTCAATTTTATACGTCAATAAAATTTTAAAAGAATTATTTTTGACAAATTAAATTTTTGTTATAAATTTATGTCTAGCATCAGAATGCAAGCAAATTTACGAACTTGATCCACGTGGAAAAGAATGTACCAAATTGACTGTACGAGTTAAGAAAACTTATGAAGAATACATATTGAGATTGCAAGAAGATTCACGGAAACGACCAAAAGGCATGTACTCGCTAATCAAAGAAATTTGAAAAAAGCCATCTATCAAAATAAAATTTATGTTGAAGAACAGACAACCAATTAACATCTGAAAGCTCTTTGCAAGCGTCCACAATTTTATTAACAAACCAACTCCAGACTAAGAAAATCAACAAATGCCTAAAACCACCTTCAAGATGATGAAAATTCACTTACAAACCATAAGACATTGCAACACCAAAGACAAACAAAGATTAATAAAATTATATGCCACAAAAATTCCAGAAAAAAATATCACAATTCCCAAGCCAACTGTAGAAGAACAAAACTATACCACAAAAAAAAGTCAGATGATACAACAAATGTACAATAACGAAGCTATATACGACAAAAAAAAATATATCAGATGACAATACAACAATCGCCAAGTCAAATATAGGAAAACGATTAAACTGTTCAACACAAAAATTCCAGGAAAAAAACAAGGTGAGATAATACAGTTCCCAAGACACAAACGACCATTTGATAACAAAGTATAAACAAATTCATGAAAAATTTGAAGACTTGTTTGACTAAAATGTCAATATTTTGAAACCTTAAGAGAATTGTGGAGCAACACAAAATGTGTTTTAAACTACAGATGATGTAGTTACACGGCTTGCATTCTGTACACTAAAACATGACATTAATCAAAATATTATCAAAAATTAGTTTTAATTACATTAATAAAATATTATTTTGTAGAACTTGGTATCTATTGGTAATAAGCACTGTCTAAAAGTAATATTGTTTAATAATCAAGTTTTAATTAAATCATTTTTTAATATTAAAAGTTAGGGGGTGGGGTGCGGGGGGGGGGGGGTTGAGAAGGACATCACTGCACTTCACACGACACATCTGAAAATAAAATTAAAAAAATAAATAGAAAATACATTATAGCAATTATAAGGAACAATACAGAAATTTGAAGAGAGAAATTATACACTCAGACTGGGATTTGAACCCAGGACCCTTGACTTTCTATGCTAATGCTCTACTAACTGAGCTACCTGAGCACTCCAATCTGAATGTAATTTTTTCTCTTGTACATTAATTCCCGATCATCGAATGCTATGAAACTTTGGTCGATAATGCAAATCACAGCTTTTTTAAGAAAACATTTATTGAGAATATAAACACTACTTCATAAGCCAGTAAGGTTTCTTTCAATGTCTTTGTCATTAATTTAATATTTCTCACTGAAGAACAAAAAATTGTACCCTAGAGAATAACAGTGCATATGCGTGTGAGTTTATAGAGTCGTCTCTAAGTGGAACCGCATATCTTGAAGTCCTACAGAAAGTTTATAGAGCTGTCACTAAATGGCAGCACGTGGCTGATGGCCAAGCTCTGCAATAATTTCCCAAATGTTTATTAGAAATGGATGTACACTAACTTCTCCTAACAAAATAATTTCATGCATATTATTTACTGAAGTGTACACTAACATTAACACTAACCTGACAACATTAGTGTAACTGAGTTGTTGTTGGAGGCAACTTTGAAAGAGGAGGGAAAATGCTAGTGGATGTTACCATATTGCCTAAAAATGTTGTAATATTACCGTGTTTTCTCATAAATAAATGAAAACCTAAAATTGTAAAATAATGTTAAGCATCGTTGAAAAACATTAAAAATATAACAAAATGTCAGTAAAGACAGAAGTAGTATGTTACAAGAATATACTCTGGAAAGGTAATGTACTGTTGAGCCCTAATATTATTGGGTTTTGCATAAATATTTACATGAAAATTGTAAAATAATGTTATAAGTATCGTTGAAAAACATTAAAAATATAACAAAACATTAGTAAAGACAGAAGTATGTAGAGAAACACAAGGGAAAGCTAATGTGCAGTTGAGCCAAATATTTTAATCAAGTCACTGAATAAAAATTCACCCCCCCATCAGGAAAGAAAACACACAAAAAAAATTATCAAAAACCCGTGTGATTTGAATTCACATAGCATAAATGTACAACTATAAATTATAATTTATTAGTAAGTCCACCGCTGTGGTCTGGAGGTAGCGTGCTGCCTTGTCACACAGCGGGCCTGGGATCGATTCCCAGTCGGGACAGGCTCCTAGGTGAGGTACTTTTTTAGGGTTTTCCTCACCTGTAAGACAAATACCAGAAACCTTTGAGGTTGGAAAGGTCCCCGAAAATCATCCGGCCATCATCATGTTTCACTGGTGTGGAAAGTAGCTGGAAGCTACCATACCTATAATTCCTTAGTGAAGCTGCAAAGCATAGCATGAAAATACTATGATTGCAGTAAAAGACCTGCCCTCGGGCAGAATTACTATGGATGGATGGATGGAAGGTTAGATTTCATTAGTTGATAGTATAGTGTGTAGATGCACCTGGCGGTGCCTATGTAATCTACATAAATAAATATTTAACAATTGTAAAGAACTCTTAAGAATTGTTACAAAATGTTAAAATAATAGGAAATGTTGGTGGAAGCCAAAAAAGTAAATAGTGCAACAGTGACATATGAATATTGCATGATGTAAGATAGTAAACTAATCTATAGTTGAGCCAAAAATTGTTCACATGGTTAAAATATATTAAACATATAGCAACCTATGATATTCTCTATGGCAAGTGGAACCCGGCATTAGTGTTTGTCCCTAGAGGACAGGTCTACTATAAACATACCCTGTTTTCTTTTATCCCTCCCACCCTTTAGGGTTAGTAAAATCATCAGTAGCACCACTACAGCCCATTCAAGCTTCTACAAAATTCTAAAAAATGTTTTTAAATTTATCTTCTTCTACTTCATGAAATTAGGCCTTTTGACCTGTTTTCACATCAAGTGGGATTTAATGAATCTTCCCATCTAGTAAATGGGCATCCAACACTTTCTATTGGTTTGTACTTTAATAACAGCTGAGGGATTCTATCTGTAGGCATTCTTTAACATGTTCATACCAGTTGTTTCTCATGTTGCCAATTCTATTTGTTAAATTAAATATATTTAAGTATTTTCTAATATCTTCACTTCTTTTCAGTCCAAAATTGTCACACTTGCTACTGAACGTAAGAACTTAAATTCTGCAGTTTCTATTTTTCTTCCGTCTGAACACTTAAGAATCCAATTTTCACTTGCAATGTTAAGACAGGCACTGACATAATTTTATAAAATTTTAATTGTGTGCTCCTCAAAGTTTTATTTTTCAGTGTCTGTTTTATAGCACCACACATTCTATAAAACTTATTTAATTTAATATCAATATCTTCCTTCTGGCAGTTTGATACGTTGCATCCTAAATAATTGAAATTGTTCACCTGTTGAACTGTACTGTTATTAATACTGATTTTACACCTCATATGGTCTTTCCCGGTGAATGTCATTACTTTCAATTTACTTTCAGAGGTTGTCATATTGAATTTGTTTGCCATTTCATATAATTTATACACTGCTATTTGTAATTTATCTTTTGAAGAGCTGAAGATTTTTCAGCTCAACTGCACTTCTACTAGCGCATGCTTTTTCAGTTATATTGTTTAAACTATAGCTCTTCTTCTGTATTTACTAACATTATTTAATATTTTAAACATTTTCAAACATTTATTAGACAATTTTGAAGTATTTATTTAAATATGCAAATCGCAATATTATGACACTGTTAGACAATATTGTGATGCTAACTGCTATTTTCTCCACAGAGCATTACTTAGTCTACGATTTTTCTATCCCTTTTTTGGGTTATCACTGGTTGGATCAACGTTAGGGAGTGATAAGTAAGTGTACACCCATTTTAATAAACGTTTGGTAATTTTAATATCATTAATATATTTTTAACAAAGATTTGGGGATTTATTGCAAATATTGGTCATTTAAATTTCATAGCAACAGATAGAAATCAAGGATGATAATTGATATGTGGTTCGATTGTGGGTTATCGCTGGCTTTATAAACTCTGGCGCATGCGCACTGTTGTTCTATAGGACTTTGAAAATATTTCACGCTAGTTTAAGTGGCAGTCTCTTCCACTACATTTTAATAAAATGACTATACTGTAATATTATATATTACAAACCACATGTGGGAAGTAAAACCACTGTTGTCTATGTATACTACGTACAATTTATATACAAAAAAATACCCAAAAGTTTGTGTTAATATACATTATACGAAACAAATCCCTGAATTTTAAATGAACTGAACTTTATTTGAAACAATATAAAACAAATACTTGCTGCCATTTTATCACTAATTGGTCTCACGACCTCCTGTAGTTTCAACTAATAACCATTGCCCACACTTTTAACAATAGTCAGTTTTATAATGAACACAAATATTTCCAACAAAGATGTTATTTTACTATTATTTATTATTTTGAAAAACACCATCACGCAAAAAATGTACAACACACGTTTGTGAAGTGTTTTACAGATTTTCAGAAATTAAAAACTGAGCGATAGTGAGGTTATTAAACAGTTTCCTCGATTGTGTAAAAACCACTTCCCAACCCCCCATCGTAATATACTATTATATTGTTTCTACGACGCTAAACATGAGGCTGGGATTTATATTAATTTAAAATATAACAATATTCGTAAAGACACGTGGACTGCGATCGGCAGGACAAGTGGCATGAACAGGGAATGAAAGAGGGACATGGAATAATAATGTAGGAAAATCAGGGGAAAAACGCCCAGTTGGTAAACCAAGAATGAGATGGGTGAATAACATTTACTATGATTTGAGGGAAGTAGATTACGGAGTATAAGGAGATAATTGGAAAACATTTGCTCAGGATACAGATGTATGGAGAGCTTATGTCAGCGCGGACAGGATCCTACGGATTTGATAGTGTCAGCAAGTTAACATTGCAGCATTTAAAGTAAATTTATATGTTACATATTTAATTATATTAAAAATCGCTATAGATGTCGCAATGTTCAATATTTCACAACGAAACTTGGTATATTCAAATAAACCGAGGTAGGTATATAAAAAAAATCCACGAAATCTATTAGAAGTGGGTTTTACCCGAAATTAAAAATTGGCTCAACCGGTTAATTGCGGTTTTGTATGTACAAATAATGCGCTACAAACCGGAAGGTTGAGGGTTCGAGTCCCGCTGGGGTCAGGATTTTTAAACTGACCCAAATCTTCTGGTGACACCATGGCCCTGGGGTCGACTCAGCCTCTAACGGAAATGAGTACCGGATGTTTGTTCTGGGGTAAAGGCGGCCGTCACGCAGGGCTGACAAGTGCCGATTGTCTAGAAAAAGTGGGAATATATATATATATATATATATATAATATATATATATAATAAAAGTAAGTAAAGTATTCACACTACAGGCCTCAGGAGGCCCTTGGGGTAGTGGGAGGTTAAGGCTCCCACTGTTTCTAGACAATCGGCACTTGATGTCAGCCGGGTTGTCAGCCCTGCGTGACGGCCGCCTTTACCCCAGAACAAGCGTCTGGTACTCATTTCCGTTAGAGGCTGAGTCGACCCCAGGGTCACAGTGCCGCCAGAAGGTTTGGGTCAGTTTAAAAATCCTGACCCCACCGGGACTTGAACCCTCGACCTTCCGGCTTGTAGCGCAGTGCCTTAACCACTACGCTACGGCGTGCCCCCTATATGTATATATATATATATATATATATATATATATTCACAACGAATACAAAAACCAAAAATGGTATTTATCCACTCTCATTATGTCAAATTTCAATCAAATCTATTTATAAATCCATTTCATTTTCATACTCACAAGGAACTTAAAAATGTATTAAAATAAAAAAAATGCATACTTAATTTATTTACGTAGCAGCGAACATAAAGTATTAGTTTTGGTAACGGAACTGATCTTTTGATATAAAACCGCCTTCAGAAATAAATACAATTCTGAGCCAGTTTAAATAGACAGATGGAGATAACCCGATATTAAATGTTAGCCTACATTATTTAGTTCGAACACTATTTTTTAAAAGTTCCTAGATACGCGAACTGACATTAGAGCGAATAAAAGTTTTCTTGAACTTTTTACGATTAAATATTAACATTGTGTACAGTAGTAGAATTAGAAAAATTAAAAATACAAACTTAATATATTACTTACCAAGCTGAGAACACTGGCTTGTTACAACACAACCATAGAGAAACCGAATGATCTTATTTTATCCTCCGTTCTAAAACTTAAAAGATAGTGGTGCTGGAAGGGTGAAAAAACTCTTAATCTCATTGGCTGATACTGATGACGTAATTGCATTTATGTAAAATAATGAATATATTAGTTAATCTAAACAGCGTAATATGTAAATTTAATACAAATCCTGGCTTAATATTTAGTATGAGTTCCATGTTTATTAAATATTTAATATATTCAAGTAAAACCAATGTTCCAGTATTGCATGTCAGAGATCTTGGCGTGAGAAAATTGTTATCTGATTGGTTTGAGAATGATACGATTAAGGTACGTACACATATGCGCGCCGCGAACACGAACGGCGCGCGCGCACAGCGCGCACACGGCGCGTGTTATGTTCATCGAAATGATTAATTTCAACGAACCTCCTGCGATCCATAGGAAACCCACAAACCTTCAGTAGACATTTTGCAGAGCAGGTGTAACCAACCATGTCTCTACAATCACTTCAAACATGTTTTTAATCAGTTATTGAAATTTTATTTTAAAAATATTGAAGAATATGAAGGAATATTAAATGTTTACTAAAATATGAACATTTCGCCAAAATATTATGAAATATGAAAAAATATGTTGGTCTTATTTGATTATAAAATGTAAAGATACTCTATGGAGCAACAAAAATTTTATAGAACGCAAAAATAATATCAACATAAGTATAATTTACAAATGTAATACATTACAAAATTATGTATAGTACCAGTATTATTTTATTCTTTGGCATATTTCTCATTTGAGTGATTTTTTTAAGTAGATTGCTGTCGTTATTTAAAAGGTCATGAATTTTTTCACAAGAATTTGTTAAATTATACTTCACATAAAATAACTTTCGAAGTCTCAACACTCAATTGCGATTTTTTTTTGTCCGCACTTTATTTACCAAACAATGGTGGTCGAATCAACAATGTTAACTTTGATAAGCAGTTCTCAACAATGATTTGTTATTATTAAAGTTTAACATTACAAAATTAACAAAAATAATATAAAACTCATATCCTGGTGAAATAGCTACATGGGCGGCGAAAACCGTATATTCCCTTTCCGTTCTCCCGCTTGTCTTGCATTCTTTCCCAAAAAATAGGGACTTTTTTTTTAAATGCCGCGGGACGCGGGACAAATTGTTAAAAATCGGGACTGTCCCGCCAAAATCGGGACGTCTGGTCACGCTTATTACTTATTACATCTTATAACTTTATTTATACTTGTTCAAATATTATAGCATTAAAGGAATTTAAAAATATATGATTTGTATATATATGTTTAAAATTATTAAGAATCTATCTCACCATAAAATGGCCTTAATTTTTAATAAAGATGTACATGATTATTATACTAGAGGTACTTTATTGCACAAAGATACTAGTTTCTCAAAACGAAAAAAAAGGTATAAAGGGATTCGTTATGCATTAATCAACCATTACAATAACTTACCTATTGATTATCAACATTTCACGAATGTTAAACATTTTTATAATTGTATTAAAAAAAAATTTCTCATTGCTTTCTTAGTTAATTTTGTTAATTTTATTATTATTAATATTATCCTGTTTAAATATTGTATTTATATGTGTATATATATATTGTGCATCTATAGTAGTTTGTATTACTTAAACTTATGCCTGAATTTGTTTTCTTGTTTTTTATTGTTAATTGTTTTATGGCCATTATTTTTTGTATATTGCCCCTTAACATGAGCAATCTTGCTCTTTGGAGTCTTTGAAGAAAGAAATAAATAATTAGTAATAAATGTGTTTATATATTGTATTGTTTTGTGATACTTCATACATAATATTATGAAATGAACGTCTTAAATAAATAATGTTTTCTAAATAATTTTGATTTATTCATACAATTACAGCACACACGAAAAAAAAAACACATAACATTGAAAAAAAACAGGCATCTCCTTTCAATGATTTTTAAAAATGATCCTTATGTTGAGGATCCCACAATAATTGCTTGCTTCTATAAATATCAATAAGTTTTAACATGTTTTCCTCTGACCACTCCATACTCAAATAATAGATGCGCACCGAAAACAACGAACATCTCAGGTACCCGTCCAAATATAAACAGCGAACCATCAAAGTGTTTGTGGAAAAAACCGACAATGAGTGGATCGTGGTGAGAGACGCGCGCGCGGCGCCCGCGCCGTTCGCGCTCACCTTAAAACCCCGTCCAAATCTGACGAACATGGTGCGGCGCGCGCGCCGTTCGTGTTTGCGGCGCGCAGGTGTGTACGTACCTTTAGATGTAGCTAACAGCCGCGGCGTGCGCTGCTACGCGTAAACAAATGAAATGTGTGTTTTTATTTTTAGTTGAATAAATTTATATCGTAATTATTTTAGACACCCCGTGCGTCTGACAATGAAATATGTTAATAGGTAGATTTTAATGATATTTTAACTGTAATGGGACTGGATAAACAATATTTTCAGTTTTTCCATTTGGTACATAAATGAACTGCCCAATCTAGAGCAAGCAACATAGCCTATAGTTGTACATAGGGGAAAGAATTTTCCAAATTCAAACCAGCAACAGCGAAGCAACCGCTAGAACGAGTTTTAAACTTTCGTTTCAGTTGAACTCCTACACCTAATGGTTTTAGAACATAATAGATAGCGGATAAACATTCGCCGTACCTGAAAACCTGCATGTATAAAGGTTTACAATGCGACGAACCAAATATGCCAGATTCAATTTTTAATTTAAGATTTCGGATAAACTCCCACTTTTAATGGTTGGATTTCGCTGATTTTATATAATAACTACCTCGATTTTATATACTGAGTTTCGTTGTGAAACATCGAAAACTGCGATGGCTAGAGTGATTTTTGAATTTTCGTCTCACATGAACTCCTGGAGCAGAATTGATGTGCCTAAAAACCTGTATGTACAAATTTTCATGAAGATCGGTTGAACGGTTTGGAAGTCTATAAGTTAATGGGCAAACAAAGAAAACTTTCATTTATATATTATAATAAAATAATAAATATAATAAAAATATAGTTAAATAATAATGTTACAATTTTCTCCAATTCTCCATATGGTCCAATTACATCATTATATATCTCTTTGCCAATTCTGCTGTTAAAATCACCAGCTAATATAATTTCTCTTGAGGTCCCGATCTCATCCATTATAGAATTCAATGTACTATAAAATTTATATTTTATTAAATAATTTTCGTCCTCACTAATTCCATATATTCCTAAAACCTCCTGGAGTCAGGGAATATATTTATACATGAACGAGAAACATCAACAACCAGGAGATTGGATGGACCGACAAAATTGGCTATTAGGAATCGGACGATGTCAAAGACAATCAACCGATGATCTATCTAATAATGTTACTTACTTACTTACTTACTGGCACTATCGAACCCGTAGGTTCATGGCCGCACGGACATAAGCTCTCCATACATCCCTATCCTGAGCTAATGCTTTCCAATCATTCCCTGTATAATCTACTTCCCTCAAATCATAGTTAATTTATTCTCCCACCTCATTCTTGGTCTACCAACTGGGCGTTTTCCCTCTGGCTTTCCTACAAGAAGCTTCCATGCAAGTCACCCATTTCCCATACGTGCAACATGTCCTGCCCAACGCAGTCTACGAGACTTAACTGTTCTTATTATATCTGGCTTCCTACAAAGACCATGTAGTTCATTGTTATGTAGTCTTCTCCATTCACCTGTCTGTTCATCTCTCTTTGGTCCAAACATTTTCCTAAGTACTTTATTCTCAAATACTTGTAATCTCCTTTCCTCCCTTAAAGTAAGAGTCCATGTTTCGCACCCATATAATATAACTGGTAGAATAATAGTTTTATATATTTTCAGTTTAACGTTTTTTGAAAGGAGTTGGGGCATCAAGAGTCTATCTAATAATGTTACATACTTAAATTAATACATATCCTACCCTCATCTTTAAAACTAACTCAATGGCACTATCGAACCAGTAGGTTCATAGCCGCGCTGACATAAGCTCTCCATACATCCCTATCCTGAGTTAATGGTTTTCTAATAATCTACTTCCCTCAAATCATGGTTAATTTTGTTCTCCCACCTGTTTCTTGGTCTACCAACTGGGCATTTCCCTTTGATTTTCATTGAAGAAGCTTCCATGCCCCTCTTTCACTCCCCAATCGTTCCATATGTCCTGCCCATCGCAGTCTACGAGACTTAACCGTTCTTATTATATCCGGCTTCCCATAAATACCATATAGTTCCACCGTTATGAAGTCTTCTCCATTCACCTGCCTGTTCATCTCTCTTTGGTCCAAAAATGTTCCTAAGAACTTTATTCTCAAATATTCACAATATTTTCTCCTCTCTTAAAGTAAGAGTGTATGTTTCACATCCATATAATAAAATTGGGAGAATAATAGTTTTATACATTTCCAGTTTAATGTTTTATAGGGAAGTTGGGACGACAAGAGTCCCTGTAACGCATAATAGTAGGGCCTATGCATTTCCAGAATTGAACCACATCTTTAGGGTCATGCACATAAGTTTCATTTTTATTAAATATTACAATAAAACCAAATTAAAACAACATTGCACTATCGTATTCGAATGACCTTAAAAGTAAAGTATTCCCACCACAGGCCTCAGGAGGCCCTTGGGGTAGTGGGAGGTTAAGGCTCCCACTTTTTCTGGACAATCGGCACTTGATGTCAGCTGGGTTGTCAGCCCTGCATGACGGCCGCCTTTACCCCAGAACAAGCATCTGGTACTCATTTCAGAGGCTGAGTCGACCCCAGGACCATAGTGCTGCCAGAAGGTTTTGGTCAGTTTAAAAATCCTGACCCCACCGGGACTTGAACCCTCGACCTTCCGGCTTGTAGCGCAGTGCCTTAACCACTACGCTACGGCGTATGGGGAATGAAAGAGGTGCATGGAAGATTCTTGTAGGAAAACCAGAGGGAAACGCCCATTTGGTAGACCAAGAATGACACGGGACAATTACATTAACCATGATTTAAGGAAAGTAGATTATACACGGGTTGATTGGAAAACATTAGCTCAGGATAGGGATGTATGAAGAGCTTATGTCCGCGCGGCCATAAACCTAAGGGATTCGATAGTACCAGTGAGTTAATTATAAGATATAAGTCACTTGGATATTACTGAAACAAAAGGTAAACATGGATATTCTGTCCTGCAATATGTTATCGCTGACTCATTCGTTTTTTAACCTTATATGAGACAGTGAAGCAGAAGGTAAACATCTGCAGAGCTAATGTAAGGGAACTAACGTCAGATTCAAGGGCAATTTTATACACAACTCAGCAATAATCTGAACGTTTTGTTTACAAAATAGATACCAACGTAGGGCCTATAGTAACGAAATACAGCGAACCAACATTATATTTACTCTTTCTTGTTTTATTTGATGCATAAAAAAACTATAATAATAATAATGTTTTATTAATTCAGCCAGAATTAAGAGCATAAAACCTTATTTTGCACACAACCCGCACAAATATCTACATAATAATACGTGAAGAAAAAACTTTGTACCCCTTTTTAAGCTAATTGCGCGCACGGAGGAGTGTGATTTTTGGCATAATTAAAGTCAATATACAGAAGGAGTGGAAAAAAATAAAAATATGTATAATATCTGTTACAAATAAATTAATTGTATCTAAGGAACGCATGTGTATTATTCATTCATTCGTGTACGCATTTATTTGTTTACGTTCATACTGAAAGTGCATTGTTGCAAAAAGAAAATTGTGCAGCAGCAATGTGAATTGACTTATTCTCGCAAATTTTTATTAGTTGTTTTAAAAACGTGAGTACATTTTATTATATAAATTAAACCTTGTCTATTCAGTAATTTTATTACATTTTTTATATATTTACATATGCGCACATACTTCCGTTATGTCTCGACATAGAACATTGACGGGTCGAAGTGAGAGACGAAGAAGAAGCGATATATTCCCGTACAAATAATAATAGGTCAAATGCAAATTTAAATAGTATACAAATGACACGTTGTTTTTTTTTAAATATGGCTTAGCCAAGTTATACCACATATTTCTTACCGTTCGTATTTTTTAAAAATAAATCGAAAATTAATACATATTTGAGGGATTCCTGGAAAGAAAGTGCCAAGCCACATTTTTGGCAAAATTTAACTAGTCATGCCATCTTGTAAAGTGAAGTAAAGTGATCCCACTAGGGGTAGTAGGAGGTTAAGGCTCCCACTTTTTCTGGACAATAGGCACTTGATGACAGCCGGGTTGTCAGCCCTGCGTGACGGCTGCCTTTACCACCAGAACAAGCGTCTTGCGCTCATTTCCGTTAGAGGCTGAGTCGACCGCAGGGCCATGATGCCGACAGAGGGCTTGGGTCAGTTTAAAAATCCTGACCCCACCGGGACTCCAACCCTCGACCTTCCGGCTTGTAGCGCAGTGCCTTAACCACTATGCTACTTGTAGGTAATATTATCTTGAATAGTCTAGTGTCAAGTGTTTCTGCAGTAAACTCAACATATGGTATTGAATTAAGTTTGTTTCTCTTGCCCTAATCTTTCAGGCATCTTCCATAACTGCAACAAAGGGAAATAGCTTGCAGAAATAAATTGTAGTTTTCTAGTCAATTAAATTATGGAGATACGTAGTGATAACAGCTCTGATTCTGAGAAAGAATTAACTTCAGAAACTGAAATACAAGCATATGTTGCTTGGCATTATATTGTCCCATAGAAGTCAAGTAGATTTGCTGGTTAGAGAAATTATGAATTTATTTTTTAAATAATTTTTTCTGGTCACATTTTAATTTTCTATTATAAGTCATGATGCTAACCTTTAATGTCTAAAGTAATGTACTTTTTTATTATTTTATATAATCTAAATCATTACTTAATTAATAACTGCTGCTTGGTATTCTATTGCCCTAAGAATTCAATACGCATATGACGTGTGTGTTAGCGGATAATTGGAATTACCATTAATAATTAACTTTCTGACAAATAGGAATGAGATGTACAAAGAAATTAAACATAGGCTCAATTCTGGAAATGCGTGCTATTATGCATTGCAGAGACTCTTGATGTCCCAACTCCTTTCAAAAAACGTTAAACTGAAAATATATAAAACTATTATTCTACCAGTTATATTATATGGGTGCGAAACATGGACTCTTACTTTAAGGGAGGAAAGGAGATTACAAGTATTTGAGAATAAAGTACTTAGGAAAATTTTTGGACCAAAGAGAGATGAACAGACAGGTGAATGGAGAAGACTACATAACAATGAACTACGTGGTCTTTATAGGAAGCCAGATATAATAAGAACAGTTAAGTCTCGTAGACTGCTATGGGCAGGACATGTTGCACGTATGGGAAATGGGTGACTTGCATGGAAGCTTCTTGTAGGAAAGCCAGAGGGAAAACGCCCAGTTGGTAGACCAAGAATGAGGTGGGAGAATAACATTAACTATGATTTGAGGGAAGTAGATTATACAGGGAATGATTGGAAAGCATTAGCTCAGGATAGGGATGTATGGAGAGCTTATGTCCGTGCGGTCATGAACCTACGGGTTCGATAGTGCCAGTGAGTAAGTAAGTAACTAACTTTCTGATACGAGTTGTAACCTGCTATTATATTATATTACTGGAATTAAAAGCTTTCTTTCAGGTTATAAAAATAAACAGGCCTTTATCAATAATATACAGGGTGTAAAATACCGCACAAATTGAACTGCTTACAGAGGGGGATTATACAAGTAATTTGAGATAGGGAACCAGTGGTCTACGAGGTAAAATGGGCGAGTTATAGGGAATCAAAGTAATCTGTATTTGATACAGATAGATGGAGAGATCAAATCTCTAGAAGTCGGAACGGGCCAGATGGCCTAAGCCTTGATGTTGATGATGAAATCAACAGGAGAGAAAAATTATATTAGAATAATTTCAAATCTTAGTATTAATTCCGAGATACATCAACAACGTTTATGAAATATTGGGTTATCAAATTCATTAAAATGTCAAATTTAGCAGATGATTACACGCCACTGTACTATTTACAGTAGAATCCGTACGCAATGAGACCCTTAGCTCCGAGTAAAACACGCGGAGTCTGTGTAGGTAACGTGTGGCTTAATGGGTAATAAGACGGCCTATTTGAGTTTCGAACGCTGATAGTTCAAATCACGGCAGACCACATTAACATCAGTCGCATTACATCATGTAACATCTCAACTTGCCGATGTGCAACTGATTTTTTGCGCGATAGTGCGTTTTGTCGTACTTACAGCAGTGGCGACCATGAATGAAAGACCAACTTCCTATATTTAGGAGTTGTCAACCTAGATAATTATACTGTAATAAAAATAACTATACTGTAATATTACATATTACAATCACGTGTGTGGGAAGTAAAACCACTGCCCTCTATGTAGGATACTACATACAATGTATACAAAAAATAGTGTTAATATAAAAGTGATCCCACAACAGGCCTCAGGAGGCCCTTGGGGTAGTAGGAGGTTAAGGCTCCCACTTTTTCTAGACAATCGGCACTTTATGTCAGCCCTGCGTGACGGCCGCCTTTACCCCAGAACAAGCGTCTGGTAATCATTTCCGTTAGAGGCTGAGTCGACCCCAGGGCCATAGTGCCGCCAGAGGGTTTGGGTCAGTTTAAAAATCCTGACCCCAACGGGACTTGAACCCTCGACCCTCCGGCTTGTAGCTCAGTGCCTTAACCACTACGCTACGGCGTGCCCCCAATAGTGTTAATATACATTATAGAAAACAAATCACTGCATTTTAAATAAATTGAACTTTATTTGAAACAATATAAAACAGCAAATACGTACTTGCCGTCATTTTATTACTAAATTGGTCTCACAAGATAATGGTGCAAGAGTATGTACTCGTACCATCCTCAAGGAACAACCTTCGAGTCTGTTGCGGGAACATGAGACTTGAAGGTAAACAGAGTAGGCGCCAGCGCAAGGGATTCTGAAGAATGTCCTTCATCGTATATCCATTGGCAGAGCCTATCAAGACTGCTGAGCTGTGAATTCCCTGTCTGCCACGTGTACAAACAAACCAGTTCCTCTACAAAAACATGTACAGTCCATAGAGAATTATAGTGAGACGCGGATGTGTTGATTTTAGATTTTAAACCGTAGACTTTAATTATAATATTTTGTACACTTGCAGCCCGAAGTCTTAAAATTATAGTGCAAAGTGAATATCGGGTCCCCAGCCATTATAACTGGTCTTCTCAACCTGGAGCCGCTACTTATTGTAGCTACCCAAATGCCTCACGATGCTGGGTGGGCATCGGTCCCATACTGGCAGAAATTCCTTGAGAACATTTCTATCTTCCTACATACTGTAGGTTGTTTCGAACGTGATGCATCAATTTTACATTTGCGTCGATGGTAAGATGCTATTAACCACTGAGCTAAAGGCGCATACATGTTGCCAGTTACAGTCTAATGCCATTTTAATTTGAAATAATCAGTGGCTGCCAACCATTTTACAAATTGAATCATAACTTGGACATATTATTCCTAGACCATTTGTTAATTATCTCAAATTGCTTATATAACACCCCTCTATACACATTTAAATGTGTGCGGTAAATTCATTTACACTCTGTAATGGGTATACGCTTGTATGGGATGTGGGACGAGATTCCAAGCTGCAGCCTGAAATACATAGAAACTATATGCATTTGTTCAAAGAAACTGATTATATTTTCTGACAAATGTTGGGGTCACAATAAGAATTGGAATATAATCGCATGCTAAATTTTGGAAGATGAAATTTTATTTATTATTTAGATTGTATAAAAAATAGAGTGAATTTGTAATTATGTATCCACACAAAGCAGTTTGAAGAATTTGAACTTTATTTTCTAATTTCTGTATCCCATACTTACCCTCTTGATAGAGATTTTGCTAGAATTGAAAAATATCAGAGGGACATCCCAATATAAGCTCTTTATACAATTGGAGAGAAATAATAGTCTTATGGCCGTAAGCACAAGTTTTATGCAGTCGAAAACACTAAAGCACTGATTTTTTTCTATATAAAAGCTTTAAAAAGTGGGCTAATTAACACTAATAAGAAAGTGTGTATTAGTGGGTGGAGCTCAGAAGCTACATACTTAGGATTTGAAAATCCCAAACCAAGGGTCAATGAATTAAGAAACAGGAAGAATATGGAGTTTGAAGAAGTAGAATTCTACAGAAAGAAAGGCAACCCAAGTACCATGAAAAATGTAAGACCACTTAATGATAAAAATAAGCAAACTTACAGATGTGATGGAATGTGTCCCCCCAGTCCATCATGGCTTTTACCTGAACTTGATACCAAATGATGTGGAAGACTTATTTTAGGGCATTGTTTAGTTTTTGTAAAACGTATATTATTTGATTTGATTAAATAGGGCAAATAATAATAATCTTATATTACTAACTGTTTAATCAACTTTTTTTGAAAATGGTGGAATATATGATGAAGGAATTTTAGGGCATTGTTTATCTTTTGTGGAACATATATTACTTCCTTTTATTAAATAGGGAAATATAATTAAACATTTCTTATGTTGAAAAATATTTATTCCACATATTTTGTGAAATTTTTGGTCAAGATAGTGTCAAGCCACACAACAACATATTTTTAAATATAATGTTTTGAATATAAAAAAAAAAATAATAGTTCTAAAAAAACTAAAACAACACGCTTTATTAGAAAACCGAACTAAAAAATGAAAAATAATTTTAATTTCCAACACACTTGGGATAAAATTAAAGTGGTCAACAAAAAAATCATCTCCAACACATATAGAATAAAACTAGAGTTATCAACAAAAAAAAACTTTTTACCATCAAAAGCATGGGGTGCTTTTTATGATTTTTACATTTTCTTCTTAGAGACTTTACTTTTACCAATATCTGTTTATTATCAAATATATCAATTGATATAGAGCACCCCACGTTTTTGTTAGTAAAATTATTTTCTTGTTGTTGGTAACTAGTTTTATTTTATGTGTTGGAGATGATTTTTTTGTTGGCCACTTTAATTTTATCCCAAGTGTGTTGGAAATTAAAATTATTTTTCATTTTTTAGTTCGGTTTTTGTAATAAAGCGTGTTGTTTTAGTTTTTTAGAACTATTATTTATTTTTTATTTTTTTAAATATTTTACAGAATAAGATAAAAATGTAAATATCTTTAAATTTGATACTATTGTAGTATGAGCTAAAAGTAATACTCTTCTAAAAAAATCCTCCCAGCCGGATTTGAACCAGCGACCTATGGATTACTGAATTTATATACCTCTAGAGTTCACCGCTCTATCAACTGAGCTCTTACATCAATTGACTAAAAAGTCGACAAGTCAGCAACCTATTATACCAGTTTTAATTTTTTTGATTTTCTGATGATTCTGGCCAGGATTTTAGAAACAAAATATGAAATTATTGTATTGTCACGGGTCCTTTACAAGTATACAAAGTTTCAAGTCGATCCAATGTTTCTAAGTGGCTGAAAATTGTGTTCAAAGATCCCATTACATAGATACAAAGACTCTTTTTTGATTTTCTGACGATTCTGGCCAGGATTTTAGAAACAAATACGAAAATATTGTATTGTCATGGGTCCTTTACAAGTATACAAAGTTTCAATTCGATCCAATGTTTCTAAGTGGGTGAAAATCGTGTTCAAAGATTCCGTTACATAGATACAAAGACACTTTTTTTTTATTTTCTGATGATTCTTGCCAGGATTTTAGAAAAACAATATGAAATTATTGTATTGTCACGGGTCCTTTGCAAGTGTACAAAGTTTCAAGTCGATTCAATGATTTTAAGTGGGTGAAAATTGCGTTGAAAGATTCCGTTACATAGATAGATAGTGGAGAGGGATTATTGTTGGGGTAAAGAGGTAAAGGGGTGTAGATTGGATTTAGTGACACTAGGAATACTGAAGGAGTTCTCCATGTGTGAGAACTTGGGTTGCTCAGGTTGGAATACCGGTAAGCATGAGCCTCCTGTGTAAGTCTATAAATAAATCCCTATCGGCAATAATAATCTGATACAATTATAATATCATTGAATGAAGCAGTTACTGGACTTAGGTCATATTTATATTCAAATTGATCAGGGAAGCGAGTAGAACCTGATTATGTAGGAGCAAGGAGGCTGGTTATCTTTCCTGTCTTCTCCATTCGCCTGTCAATGTCGGAAGTTCATTCTTTTTGATTGATACCTCTTCCTAAGAACTTTATTCTCAAATACCTGTATTTTTTCTCCTCCCTTTAAAGTAAAAATCCATGTTTTGCATTCATAAAACTGGAGTATAACAGTACACAATTAAACAAAGTCACTTCTTCAAAAACACTTCGTTCTGAAAGTTAAATAAAGTCACTTCTTATATACAATTACTTTGCATTTTAATAAAAAGACAAGAATAAACTATTTTTACTCAGACCTTCCTTTACACATTCATTATGCCCTACGAAGTCCTCGTGGAATCCCTAGATAAGAACTCATGGAGGCTGAGTGAATGATTTGACCCAATAGATAGAACAAGGTCAAGCTAATCTAAAGCGTGTGTAAAAAGAAAAATGTTTATAATATATGTCACTATTTGAATAAGAACACATTAGAAAAACACATTTCATCTCTATGTTTAAAATGTAATAACGCCTCTTATTTGAGGATTTAAACAAATATTCCAATTGCTTTATCTCAGAATCAGGGAAATGTGGCTTGACACTTTATTACCAGGACCCCCTCACTTGTGACAAACTTAAAAAAATTAATGAATTGTGGTTGAATTTCACCCGCCGGGCGACCACTAGTACAAATAAAGTTTACAGTAGAGACAAGTACACATAAATTAACTATTAAAAAGACATTAAAAATTGTATATACAAACATTTTATATGATAAACATAATAATAATAATAACGTCCATCGATGTGGTCTTGACTATGATTTGAGGGAAGTAGATTATACAGGGAATGATTGGAAAGCATTAGCTCAGGATAGGGATGTATGGAGAGCTTATGTCCGTGCGGCCATGAACCTACAGGTTCGATAGTGCCAGTGAGTAAGTAAGTAAGATGTGGTCTTGAGGTAGCGTGCTGCCTTGTCATGCAGTGGACCCAGATTTGATCACCGGTCGGGACAAGCTTCCTGATGAGGTTTAATCGGGGATTTTCCTCACCTGTAGACAAATGTCAGGAAACTTTAAGGCCCAAACGGTCTCCGAACATCATATGACCATCATCATCATTCATTCGCCTTAGATTAAGGATTATCCTGGCGCAGCACTATAATCGTCATCATCCACCATATCATCAGGGCAACTTAATCCCGCCTTTCAGGCATCCCAACCTCAGAATTGGGTTACGATTACGCCAAAGCTAGGAGGAGGAGAACACCAGAAATGTCTAAAAATGAAAACCTGGAACATTAAAAAATAATTATATTTATTATTATTATTATTATTATTATTATTATTATTATTATTATTATTATCGGCGGCTGTGCGGCAAAAGCAGTTAGATGCTCACCTCTCGGTCACTACATGTGGGTATCATGGTGGACAAAACAGAGATTGGTCAGGTTTTTTTCAGGGTTTCTCCTGTTTTCCTCTGCCACAAATTTCATTCCACCATTTCCCGACACTTGTCTCATCCATTTCATTCATCCGCCCCTGTGATGGTGCATGAGAGCACTCTCGTCATTAACAGACCTCTATAAATATAGGGGCTTCATATCATCTCATCCCTCGGCCCAACCCTGAGTTGAGAATATTAATTATTATCATGATACGTTATATGAGAAACAAGTACCACGGGGTAATGATCAAGCCAAGGTTAGAGCAATTGCAAATTATTACATTTATTTTAAAAGATGCTAACGTCCGTACATCGTAAATGAAAACACTAAAATAAAATGTAGGGGCCTATTTCTTGAAAATAAAACATCTCTCACAAATAAATATAATTTTCTTTTAAATAATTATTGCAGTTTGTTTAGAGAATAACACACACAATTTAATATTGGGCTAACAAAATATTTGCATTCCTAGCAATAACTCACTGGCACTATCAAACCCATTCTTATTATATGTGGTCTCTTAAATGAACTTAATGTTATGTAGTCTTCTCCATTCGCCTGTCTGTTCATCTCTTTTGATTGATACATCTTCCTAAGAACTTTATTCTCAAATACATGTATTTTTTTCTCCTCCCTTAAAGTAAAAATCCATGTTTTGCATTCATAAAACTGGAGTATAACAGTTTTATATATTTTCAGTTTAATGTTTTTTGAAAGGAGTTGGGACGACAAGAGTCCCTGTAATGCATAAGAGCATACATTTTCAGAATTGAGCCTATGTTTAATTTTAATATTTACCTCATTCCTGTTTGTAATTATTGATCATGGGCGTATATTGGTCCCAGAACATGTGCAGTGAATTACAAATATTAAATTCTTGACTCTTCCTGGTTTTTCATGACATCGAAGAATAATTCCCAAATTTATAGTGCTACATTGAATTAATTCTAGTAAACCTAATTTTATTTTTTTTTAATATACGTGAAAGGCTCAATTCTGGACAATGCTTGCTATTTATGCATTGCAGAGACTTTTGATGTCCCAACTCCTTTCAAAAAACGTTAAGCTGAAAAATATATAAAACTATTATTCTACCAGTTATATTATATGGGTGCGAAACATGGACTCTTACTTTAAGGGAGGAAGGAGGAGATTACGAGTATTTGAGAATAAAGTTCTTAGGAATTTTTGGACCAAAGAGAGATGAACAGACAGGTGAATGGAGAAGACTACATAACAATGAACTACATGGTCTTTATAGGAAGCCAGATATAATAAGAACAGTTAAGTCTCGTAGACTGCGATGGGCAGGACATGTTGCACGTATGGGGAATGAAAGACTTGCATGGAAGCTTCTTGTAGGAAAGCCAGAGGGAAAACGCCCAGTTGGTAGGCCAAGAATGAGGTGGGAGAACAACATTAACTATGATTTGAGGGAAGTAGATTATACAGGGAATAATTGGAAAGCATTAGCTCAGGATAGGGATGTATGGAGAGCTTATGTCCGCGCGGCCATGAACCTTCGGGTTCGATAGTGCCAGTGAGTAAGTAAGTATACGTAAGCTATAACAAGTCATCAAGCTGTTAGCAGTAGAAATGGATTTTTGGAGGCGATCGACAAGAATTTCAAGGAGGGATAAAGTCAGAAACATCACAATAAGGGAAATTACGCAAGTTAAAAAAGCATATTGGAAAAAAAAAAATAGAACAAAAAAAAAATGAAATGGTATGGACACCTCATAAGAATGGAAGAAGAGAGAATACCAAAGAAGATCCTTAATTGGAGAGCTAATGGAAGAAGTGGAAGAGGCAGACCTAGAGAACGTAGGATAGATGGAGTGAGGAGAAGTATGGAAGCTTGAGATTTGAGGGAAGAAGATGCTCTAGCCAGGAACCTCTGATGACAAATCACTTCCTAATAAAAAAATGAATCAATAAAAACATAAAATTTATTTTTACAAGGTATAAAATAAGAATAGCAAAATAAATTTTCCTTTAATTGAACATGAACTATGTCAAGAGAAAACATTGCAAATATTCTCATATTAAAATTACTTCACTCATTTTTTTATATAGTTTGATTTTTTCGAAAATGACAGCAATTTCTTTGCCCACTTCATTTTGTAAAGTTTTTTTTCTTGCAGTTCTTTTATAAAAAATCTCAGTTTTTCTTTTTACAACTTTGGCTTTTTATTCTTCGGACATCAATTAGTGCCAACATATCAACAAGTAAATTCAGTTACCATTGTTTACATGAAATGTCAAACTACGTTAGCAGCTATGTCTACTCTGGGTCCGACTTCCAGCATGCCGAGTGGAATAGTCGCATACAATACAATTATTTATTTGTTCACTCCTATGATCTAATTACTATTCTGTTTTTAGGGAAGTAAGTTGAATTTGCCAGAGAGGCCTTGACATCGGCATGAAATAGCTCAATTCCTAGGGAACAAAAGTAATTGACTTCATTTAACTAACTCACTGGCACTATCAAACCCATAGGTTCATGACAGTACAGACATAAACTCTCCATACATCCCTATCCTGAGCTAATGCTTTCCAATCATTCCCTGTATAATCTACTTCCCTCAAATCATAGTTAATGTTATTCTCCCAACTCATTCTTGGTCTACCAACTGGGTGTTTTCCCTCTGGCTTTCCTACAAGAACCTTCCATGCACGTCTTTCATTCCCCATACGTGCAACATGTCCTGCCCATCGCAGTCTACGAGACTTACCTGTTCTTATTATATCTGGCTTCCTATAAAGACCATGTAGTTCATTGTTATGTAGTCTTCTCCATTCACCTGTCTGTTCATATCTCTTTGGTCCAAAACATTTTCCTAAGAACTTTATTCTCAAATACTCGCAACCTCCCTTCCTCCCTTAAAGTAAGAGTCCATGTTTCGCACCCATATAATATAACTGGTAGATAGAATAATAGTTTTATATATTTTCAGCTTAACGTTTTTTGAAAGGAGTTGGGACATCAAAAGTCTCTGCAATGCATAATAGCATGCATTTCCAGAATTGAGCATATGTTTAATTTCTTTGTGCATCTCATTCCTATTTGTGATTATTGTTCCTAGGTATTTGAATTCAGCCACTTCCTCAAAATTTCCATCATTTGTCTATTAGCTGTCCATTTTCATTATATAATGTATTTCTACGTGTTACCATATATTTAGTTTTATTGATATTTACTTCCAGTCCTAATTCCTTAGTGTTACTCAATAGTGTGTGCGTGTTGTCCTTTAGTATCTCCTCGCTATCGGCCAGTAGTACTACATCATCAGCATAAACTAACAGCTTATTAATACCATTGAGTTGTAATCCTTCCTCATCCTCTAAAGATTTGATGGCATGCTCTAGTACAAAATTAAATAGTAGAGGAGATAGTGCATCTACTTGCTTCAACCCTTTCTGGATTTCAAAAGTGTCCGGAAACTGTTTGCCTACCCGCACCCTACTCTTTGTGCCATTTAGACACATTCGTATAAGTCTAACTAACTTTTTAGGAATTCCGAACTCCAGCAGGATACTATATAACTTCTCCCTCTTAATTTAATCATATGCTTTTTAGAAGTCTACATATAGTTGATGTACAGTACCATTTTTCTTGGGTTTGTTAATTAATTAATTAATTTGTTCATATTACGTTATTATGTAATGATAGAAATTAACCACACTCTAAATTATTGTAAATAATTAATTGTATTGTAACTAAAACCCTAACATACCGGATGGTGAAATAGGGTTCATATTATTGGAGATTCAATAAAATAATAAAATAGAGAGACAAATGTCAGGAAAGCTTAGGGCCCAATGGTCCAAGAAATCATCCAACCATAATCATCATCATCCATCACCGGTGTGGAAAGCAACTGGAAGCTACCACACCTATAATTCCCTAGTAAAGCTGCAAAGCTTAGCATGAAAATGCTATGATTGCAGTGAAAGACCTGCCCTCATGCAGAATTACTATGGATATGGATGGATACATGAAGTCAAATGTTTGACAGCTAAAACTTTTTATCTGTTTAACCAAGCCACGAAGTTTAGAAAGAAACACTGTGAATAGGATGTTAATATTTATATACGGCAGTGAGACTTGGGCCCCCGAATAAGAAATGTAAATTACAAATTAACAAACAGAAAATAAAGGTATTGGACCTGTGAAAGACAAAAATTAGAATTGGCTGATTTATACCAAAGCCTGGATTTGGTTGCAGTCGTCAACAATTACCAACTTCGCAGTATTAGCTGTAGTTGACAATCGCTGTTGCAGCCAAATGTTTCGGCAGACATCTTCACTGGCTCAGTAAAGTTACACACTGCAGGCTCGCCGGCAAAAGCCTCCAGTAAGGTACCTACTCAGCCACTGAAGATGTCTCCTGTAACTGGAAACAAAATGTCTGACCACAACAGAGACTTTTGACCACGGTTGTAAAAGTCTTCATTTGTTGCAATTACGTATTTCTGCCATACTAGTTCACATGGTATCATGCCTGCCTCCTGACTGACAGGCCCAGGTTTAATTCCCAGTATAATTGAAAATTTCAATCTTACGGTTAGAAGTTGTGGCGGTGTGCACCAGTTGTCTGGATTAAATTCCTAACTTCTCTACAGTACATATGTTGAGAAGGCATGTAGTACTGGCAGACAATGATACTGACTGGCAGATATCAACATTGGCCGGCAGATGTCGGAACAGACTGGCAAATGTTGGCACCATCTGACAGATACCTGCACTGGCTGGCAGATGTCATCACTGGCTGGCAGATATCTCAGCACCAGCTGGCACATTTCTGCAGATGTAGACAGTGGCTGGCATATGTTTGCACTGGCTGACAGATGTCAGCTGTGACTGAAGATCTTGATCTTGACTGGCAGATGTTGATATTGACTGGCAGATGTTGACACTGACTGGCAGGCAGGAACAGGAAGAACAGGGAAGGGATATGCAGACAGACAATAGATGTAAAGGCAGGAAACAGAAATATGCAGACAGGCAGGAAGAGCGACAGGGATATGTAGACATGCAGAGGGATGTGCAAGCAGAAAGAGAGAACAGGGATACGTAGACAAGCAGAGGGACGTACAGGAAGAAACGGTATATGCAGATAGGCAGAAGCATATACAAGGATACATTGAAACAGGTGGTACAGAAGCAAGATACATTAAGACAGATATAAAAGCAAAGCAATCAGGAATAGGCACACACACATAAAAAGAAAGACAAGAACAGGCACAGGCAAGCCCATGTACAAATACAAAACCAAGGCAGAGAGGGACAAGTACAGGTAAAGACAAAATTAGCACAGGCAGAATTTGCATAAACAAAAAACCAAGACAGCCCTTAGATAGAAGATAAAACAGTTCAAGCTGAGCAGGTATGTCTAGAAAACAACACATGTAGCAGCAGCCAACAGGAAGTCTTGGCTCAGCAGGTATGCATGGAAACCTAATACAATTAGCACATGCACAGTCTAGGAATGATTTCCGATTGAGGGTCTATCCACTTTTCAGCAGTTGCCCTTTTACCAGCCGGCTGCTGGCCCTTCACATCCACATGTGTCAATCACAGAGGTAGATGATCAACAGCCAGTGAAGGGGTGACATGTGTTTAGCATGTCGAGTCCCCCAGCCGTTATCGCTGGTTCCTCAACCTGGAGCCGCTACTTATTGTAGCTACCAAATTGCCTCACGATGCTGGGTGGGCAATGGTCCCATGGTGGCCGAAATACCATCAGAAAATTCCTTCCCCCATGGACACTCGAACCAGCGCAATGAATGAATATCAGCATATTAATATGACAACGGTGGTGAAATCGCATGAATGATAGCCTGGCCCATACAGCTTGTGGCCTGGCAGATCATGCAAGCACCCACACAGTCTGTTTATCTTCTAGCGCAATGGCTCAGATAGGACCGGCTTAGACTACCAAGGATCCAGTCACTCGCAGCACGTGCACAGACAAGGAAGGAAATACACAAAGAAAATAGATGGTAATGGGTACGAAGGCATGAATGGGAACCTAAAAATTATAACAAATGCACACTCTACTAATTAAGACAGGCACATTAAAAAAGAAGACAATGGCGAATGAAAAGCAATGAAAGATAGCCTGGCCCATATAGCTTATGGACTTGCAAATCCTGGAAGAACCCACACAGTCCGTTTTATCATCTAGCCCAATGGCTCAGATAGGACCGGTTTAGATTACCAGGCTCCACTCACTCGCAGCACTTACACAGACAAGGAAGGAAGGAAATAGACAAAGAGAATAGACGGTAATGCGTACGAAGGCATGAATGGGATCTTAAAAAATTTAACAAATGCACACTCAACTAATTAAGATAGGCACATTAAAAAGGAAAGCAATGGTGGAAGAAATGGCATGAATGATTGCCTGGCCCATATAGCTTATGGGCTTGCAAATCCTGGAAGCACGCACACAGTCCGTTTTATCTTCTAGCCCAATGGCTCAGATAGCACCGGCTTAGACTACCAGGCTCCAGTCACTTGCAGCACCTGCACAGACAAGGAAGGAAATAGACAAAGAAAATAAACGGTAATGCGTAAAAAGGCATGAATGGGATCCTAAGAAATTTAACAAATGCACACACAACTAATTAAGACAGGCACATTAAAAAGGAAAGCAATGGTGGATGAAATGGCATGAATGATAGCCAGGCCCATATAGCTTATGGACTTGCAAATACTGGAAGCACCCACTAAGTCCGTTTTATCTTCTTACCCAATGGCTCAGATAGGACCGGCTTAGACTACCAGGCTCCAGTCACTCGCAGCACGTGCACAGACAAGGAAGGAAGGAAATAGACAAAGAAAATAGACGGTAATGCGTACGAAGGCATGAATGGGATCCTAAGATTTAAACAAATGCACAGACAACTAATTAAGATAGGCACATTAAAAAGGAAAACAATGGTGGGAGAAATGGCATGAATGATAGCCTGGCCTATAAAGCTTGTGGTCTGGCAGATTCTGGAAGCACACCCACAGTCCATTTTATCTTCAAGCCCAATGACTCAGATAGAACCGCCTTAGATTACCACGCTCCAGTCACTCGCAAGACGTGCACAGACAAGGAAGGAAGGAAATAGACAAAGACAACAGTCGGTAATGGGTATGAAGGCATGAATCGGATCCTTAAAAATTTAACAAATGCACAATCAACTAATTAAGATAGGCACATTAAAAAAGAAGACAATGATGGAAGAAATGGCATGAACGATTGCCTGGCCCATATAGCTTATGGACTTGAAGATCCTGGAAGCACCCACACAGTGCGTTTTATCTCGTAGCCCAATGGCTCAGATAGTACCGGCTTAGACTACCAGGCTCCAGTCACTCGCAGCACGTGCACAGACAAGAAAGGATATAGACAAAGAAAATAGACGGTAATGCGTACGAAGGCATGAATCGGATCCTAAGATTTTAACAAATGCACGCATAACTAATTAAAATAGGCACATTAAAAAGGAAAACAACGGTGGAAGAAATGGCATATATGATTGCCTGGCCCATATAGCTTATGGACTAGAAGATCCTGGAAGCACCCACACAGTCCGTTTTATCTTCTAGCCCAATGACCCAGATAGAACCGGCTTAGACTACCAGGCTCCAGTCACTCGCAGCACGTGCACAGAAAAGGAAGAAAGGAATTAGACAAAGACAATAGACGGTAATGCGTACGAAGGCATGAATGGGATCCTAAAAAATTTAACAAATGCACAATCAACTAATTAATATAGGCACATTAAAAAAAGAAGATGATGGAGAAATGGCATGAATGATTGTCTGGCCCATATAGCTTATGGACTTGAAGAAACTGGAAGCAACCACACAGTCCGTTTTATCTTCTAGCCCAATGGCTCAGATAGGACCGGCTTAGACTACCAGACTCCAGTCACTCGCAGCACATGCACAGACAAGGAAGGAAATAGACGAAGACATTAGACGGTAATGCATACGAAGGCATGAATGGGATCCCAAAAAAATTAACAAATACACACTCAACTAATTAAGATAGGCACATTAAAAAAGAAGACAATGGTGGAAGAAATGGCATGAATGATTGCCTGGTCCATATAGCTTACGGACTTGAAGATCCTGGAAGTACCCACACAGTCTGTTTTATCTTCTAGTCCAATGGCTCAGATAGACCGGCTTAGACTACCAGGCTCCAGTCACTCGCAGCACGTGCACAGACAAGGAAGGAAGGAAATAGACAAAGACAACAGTCGGTAATGGGTACGAAGGCATGTATCGCATCCTTAAAAATTTAACAAATGCACAATGAACTAATTAAGATACGCACATTAAAAAAGAAGACAATGGTGGAAGAAATTGCCTGGCCCATATAGCTTATCAACTTGAGATCCTGGAAGCACCCACACACTCCATTTTATCTTCTAGCCCAATAGCTCAGATAGGACCGGTTTAGACTACCAGGCTCCACTCACTCGCAGCACTTACACAGACAAGGAAGGAAGGAAATGGACAAAGACGACAGATGGTAATGCGTATGAAGGCATGAATGGGATCCTAAGAAATTTAACAAATGCACAATCAACTAATTAAGATAGGCACATTAAAAAAGAAGATGATAATGGAAGAAATGGCATTAATGATTGGCTGGCCCATATAGCTTATGGACTTGAAGACCATCACAGTCCGTTTTATCTTCTAGCCCAATGGCTCAGATAGGACCGGCTTAGACTACCAGACTCCAGTCACTCGCAGCACGTGCACAGACAAGGAAGGAAATAGACGAAAACATTAAACGGTAATGCGTACGAAGGCATGAATGGGATCCCAAAAAAATTAACAAATACACACTCAACTAATTAAGATAGACACATTAAAAAAGAAGACAATGGAGGAAGAAATGGTACGAATGATTGCCTGGCCCATATAGCTTATGGACTTGCAAATCCTTGAAGCACCCACACAGTCCGTTTTATCTTCTAGCCCAATGGCTCAGATAGGACCGGTTTAGACTACCAGGCTCCAGTCACACTCGCAGCACTTACACAGACAAGGAAGGAAGGAAATAGACAAAGAAAATAGACGGTAATGCGTACGAAGGCATGATTGGGGATCCTAAGAAATTTAACAAATGCACAATCAACTAATTAAGATAGGCACATTAAAAAACAAGACGATGGTGAAAGAAATGGCATGAATGATTGCCAGGCCCATATAGCTTATGGACTTGCAAATCCTGGAAGCACGCACACCACAGTCCCCGTTTTATCTTCTAGCATAATGGCTCAGATAGGACCGTCTTAGGCTACCAGGCTCCATCACTTCGCCAGCACTTACACAAGACAAGGAAGGAAGGAATAGACAAAGACGACAGTCGGTAATGCGTATGAAGGCATGAATGGGATCCTAAGAAATTTAACAAATGCACAATCAACTAATTAAGATAGGCAATTTAAAAAAGAAGACGATGATGGAAGAAATGGCATTAATGATTGCCTGGCCCATATAGCTTATGGACTTGAAGATCCTGGAAGCACCCACACAGTCCGTTTTATCTTCTAGCCCAATGGCTCAGATAGGACCGGCTTAGACTACCAGGCTCCAGTCACTCGCAGCACTTGCACAGACAAGGAAGGAAGGAAATGGACAAAGACGACAGATGGTAATGCGTATGAAGGCATGAATGGGATCCTAAGAAATTTAACAAATGCACACTCAACTAATTAAGATAGGCAAATTAAAAAAGAAGACAATGGTGGAAGAAATGGTACGAATGATTGCCTGGCCCATATAGCTTATGGACCAGAAGATTCTGGAAGCACCCACACAGTCCGTTTTATCTTCTAGCCCAATGGCTCAGATAGGACCGGCTTAGACATACTAGGCTCCAGTCACTCGCAGCACGTGCACAGACAAGGAAGGCAAAATAGACGAAGACAATTAGACGGTAATGCGATACGAAGGCTATGAATGGGATCCTAAGATATTAACAAATACACACAACTAATTAAGATAGGCACATTAAAAAGGAAGAACAATTGTGGAAGACATGGCACGAATGATTGCCTGGCCCATATAGCCTTATTGCACTAGAAGATCCTGGAAGCACCCACACAGTCCGTTTTATCTTCTAGCCCAATGGTTCAGATAGGACGGGCTTAGACTACCAGGCTCCAGTCACTCGCAGCACGTGCACAGACAAAGGAAGGAAAATAGGAACAAGAAAATCGACGGTAATGCGTACGAAGGCAATGAATGGATCCTAAAAAATTTAAACCAAATGCAACACACAACTAATTAAATTAATATAGGCACATTAAAAAGGAAAAGAATGATGGAAGAAATGGCATCAATGATTGCCATGGCCCATATAGCTTATGGCACTTGAAGATCCTGGAAGGCACCCACACAGTCCGTTTTATCTTTAACCCAATGGCTCTTCAGATAGAACGGGCTTAGACTACCAGGCCTCCAGTCACTGGCAGCACGTGCACAGACAAGGAAGGAAGGATATAGACAAAGAAAACAGACGGTAATGCGTACCGAAGGCATGAATGGCATTCCTTAAAAAATTTAACAAATGCACAAATCAACTACTTAAGATAGGCACATTAAAAAAGAGAGATGATGGAAAAAAAAATGCATGAAATGATTGCCTGGCCCATATATAGCTTATGGACTTGAAGATCCTGGAAGCACCCACACAGTCCGTTTATCTTCTAGCCTAATGGCTCAGATAGGACCGGCTTAGACTACCAGGCCACCAGTCACTCGCAGCACTTGCACAGACAAGGAAGGAAGGAAATGGACAAAGACGATAGATGGTAATGCGTATGAAGGCATGAATGGGATCCTAAGAAATTTAACAAATGCACAATCAACTAATTAAGATAGGGAATTTAACCAAAAAGAAACACGATGATGGAAGAAATGGCATTAATGATTGCCTGGGCCCATATAGCTTACGGAATTTGAAAGATCATCTGGAATGCACCCCCACAGTCCGTTTTATCTTCTAGTCCAATGGCTCAGATCGGACCGGCTTAGACTACCAGGCTCCAGTCACTCGCAGCACGTGCACAGACAAGGAAAGCAAATAGACTGAAGACATATTTTAACGGTAATGCGTACGAAGGCATGAATGGGATCCAAAAAATATTAACCAAATACACACTCAACTAATTAAGATAGGCCCATTAAAAAAGAAGACAATTGTGGAAGAAATGGACATGTCGAATGCTTGCCTGGGCCCCATATAGCTTATGGACCAGGAAGGATTTCTGGAAGCACCCACAACAGGTCCGTTTTAATTTCTAGCCCAAGGTTCAGATTCGGACAGCTATTCTTAGACTACCAGGCTCCACTCACTCGAAGCACTTACAAGACAAGGAAGGAAGGAAAGGACAAAGACGACAGATGGTAATGCGAACGAAGGCAATGAAATGAATGGCATTTCTAAGATTTTAACAAATGCACACATCAACTAATTAAGAAAGGCACATTATTAAAAAGGAAACAATGGTGGAAGAAATGGCATCAATGATTGCATGGCCCATATGAGCTTCTGCACTTGAAGATCTGGAAGCACCCACACAGTCCGTTTTATCTTCTAGCCACCAATGGCTCAGATTTAGAACGGGACCTTAGACACCAGGCTCCAGTCACTCGCAGCACGTGCACAGACAAGGAAGGAAGGAAATAGACAAAGACAATAGACGGTAATTGCGTACGAGGCCAATGGAATGGGATCCCAAAAAAAAGTTAACCAACTACACACTCAACTAATTTAAGATAGGCACATTAAAAAAAAGAAGGGACAATGGCTAGAAGAAATGGCATATGAATGATTTGCCTGGCCAAAATAGCTTACGGACTTGAAGAATCTGGAAGCACCCACACAGTCGGTTTTATCATTTCCAGCCAAATGGTTCAGATAGGACCGGACACGGACTACCAGGCTCCAGTCACTCGCGCACGTGACACGCAAGGAAGTAGACGAAGACATTAAACGGTACTGCGTACGAAGGAATGAATGGATCCCAAAAAAAATTAACAAGACACACTCAACTAAGTAAGATAGGCACATTAAAAAAGAAGACAATGGTTGAAGAAATGGCATGAACGATTCCTGGCCCATTATAGCTTATGGACTTGAATATCCTGGATGCACCCACCACAGTCCGTTTTACTTCTAGCCCAGGTTTCAGATAGGACGGGCTTTAGACTACCAGGTCCAGTCACTCGCAGCCACGTCACAGACAAGGAAGGAAATAGACGAAGACAATAAGACGGTAATGGACGAAGGCCTGAATGGGATTCTAAGAATTTAAAAATGCACAATCAATAATTAATATAGGACACACATTAAAAAAGAAGACGATGGTGGAAGAAAGGCATGAATGATTGCCTGGCCCATATAGCTTATGGACTAGAAGATCCTGGAAGACCCACACAGTCCGTTTTATCTTCTAGCCCAATGGCTCAGATAGGACGGCTTAGACTACCAGGCTCCAGTCACTCGCAGCACGTGCCCGACACGGAAGGAAATAGACGAAGACAATAGACGGTAAGGACGTAAAAACGAAATGCGATGAATGGGATCCTAAAAAATTTAACAAATGCACAATCAAACTAATTAAGATAGGCACATTAAAAAAAAGATGATGGAAAAAAATGCATGAAT
>JASPKZ010010033.1:0-72727 GCA_030220185.1 Diploptera punctata | reverse complement strand
AACTAAATAAAACACCCTGGCTATTTATTAGCTGTGGCTCAAATTTGAATAATCGTGTTGGAAAATTTCGATAAATATAAATATTTAGAATTATAATTAGCCCATAATCATCGCCATGTTCGGAGCAACTCCAGGGTCGGCTTACATTTATATTTCCCGGGTTCACTATGAATATACTTCAAAAAAATAATCACAAATAGGAATGAGATGCGCAAAGATATTAAGACATTGGCTTCAATTCTGGAGGATGCGTGCTATAAATGCATTTACAGAGACTCCCTCGTTGTCTCAAGCCGGTCTCAAAAAACGTTAAACTGAAAATATATGAAACTATTTATCTAACCAGTTGTTTTATGTGGATGCGAAACATGGACTCTTACTTTATGGGAGGAAAGGAGATTACAACATATTTGGGATTAATGTTCTTCTGAAAATGTTTGGACGCAAAGTTGAGATGAACAGACAGGTGAATGGTAGAAGACGGACGTAATAGTGAAATACATGGTTTTTATAAGGCAAAGCCAGATATTAATAAGAAGTAGTTAAGTCGACGTAAGACTGTGGCGCGAATGGGAAATTCAAAGATATATGAAAGAAAGCTTCTTGTAGGAAAACCAGAGGCAAAACGCCCAGTTGGTAGATCAAAAACTGAGATGGGATAATAACATTAACTTTGATTTGAGAGAAGTGAATTATACCAGTAACAGATTTGGCAAAACATTACCCTCAGGACAGGAATGTATGGAGAACTTATGTCCATGTGACCATGAACCTAACGGGTTCGATAGTTCCACTGAGTTAGTTATAAGTGTACTTCATATCTCGAACTAATATTTTTGTGCCATTCATATGTAAATTTTGCCTCACTCAAATCGTCGTTAATATTTGTTATTTCTCCCACCTTAAATTCTTGGTAAATACCAACACTACCCTCCTTGTTTTAATTTTCTATACATAGTTCTCAATTCCCTATTTCATTCCCCATCCGTTCTATTAGTCGTGCCCTTTGCAATTTACAAGATGTAACTGTTTTAATACATCTGACAAAGCCCTAGAAGGTCATTTAGCTCTCTGTTATGAAGTCCTTCTTCCGATCACCCTGTCTGTTTGCCTTCTAGGTGTTGGTTCCAAAAACTGTTCCCATAAACAATGTAATTCTCTAATACTTGTAACGTTATGTCTATGTTTTTGCATTGGATCAATATAATATTTTGGGAGAATAATTGCTATGTAAATTTGCATTTGAAAACGAAAAAAACGTTTTTTTAGAGAAGTTGCAAATTAGGGGTGTAGAGATAATAACCTACATAGATTCGAGTAAAGGAAAGAAAAACATAGAGAGGTGTGTCAAGTAATATTTATTTATTATTATTGGACATATGTAGGTCCTATTTTTCATTCACCTTCAGGTATATTAGGGTTTTAGTTTGGTGACAAAATGCTGGTACTTTATATAATTTTATCAAAAGCTAAGGTTTTTTTATGATTCTTATTTAGTAATAGTACTTTCTGTACCCAACACACAACTAGGCCTATCCACACGATCTAGCCATCGCAGTGTTTTTCTTAAGGAATCATCTTATAGAACATGTCTAACAACTGATTGTGTATTTCATTTATCTCAGTTTTTGTAATTGTTTTATTATATTCATATGCACATGTTTTTAATTTCTCAGTATTTAACTGTAACACAGAATGCTTTTCCTCCAATTGGCAGAAGTTTAATAAAATATATAAAAATTGGGATATGTACGTGATTAATATAACATCAGCTATGTATGAGTGTTTCATCAAAAGTCTCGAAAATGCCTGAAAATTAAATCATAAGTTGATGTAGAAATAAACGTAAGATGACACCATGTTATCGTTGGAATCTCATCTAAGATCAGAGCATCTAACAAATAAGAAACTTGCTAGCGAAATAGAAGACAACTGCTACCTACTAATGTAATCTAAACTAACAAACGTAACTAAATAAACACCCTGGCCTATTAGCTGTGGCTGAAATTTGAATAATCATGTTGGCAAATTTGGATAACTATAAATACAGTTCACAATAATTACAAATAGGAATGAGATGCGCAAAGAAATTAAACATAGGCCTTAATTCTGTAAATGCGTGTTATTATGCATTACAGAGACTCTTGTCGTCCCAACCCCTTTCAAAAAAACGTTAAACTGAAAATATATAAAACTATTATACTACCAGTTATATGGACTCCTACTTTAAGGGAGGAATGGAGATTGTGAAGTATTTGCATATAATGTTCTTAGGAACATTTTTGGACCTAAAACAGGTGAATGGAGAAGACGATCTTAGTTTCTATAAGAAAGCCAGATATTAATAAAAAACAGTTCAGTCACGTAGACTGACATGAATGGGGATTGAAAGACGTGCATGGAAACCTCTTGTAGGTAAACCAGAGAGAAAACGCCCTATTGGTAGACCAGGAATGAGGTGGGAGAATAGCATTTATTATGATTAGAGGGAAGTACATTAATACAGGAAATGATTCGAAAACATTAGCTCAGGATAGGATGTATGGAGAAAATTATGTCCATCCTTAGTAATTCTGCCCGAAGGAAGGTCTCTCACTGTAATCGTAGCATTTTCATGCTATGCTCTTGCAGCTTTATGGAATTATATATCTTGTAGCTTCCCGTTGCTTTCCACACCGGTGAAGGATGGCGATGATAATAATAAATTATGATGATTGATGATGATGGCCGCATGATTTTCGGGGACCGTTGGGCGCTAAGGTTCCTGACATTTGCCTTACAGATGAGGAAAAAACCCCGAAAAAATCTCACCCCGGAGCCTCTTCCGACCGGGAATCGAACCCGGCCCGCTGCGTGACAAGGCAGCACGCTACCTCGAGACCACAGCGGTGGATAGCATTACTATAATAATCTATAATAGAAGACCAGAAATAAACATAGCAACTTGTGTATTGTAATTCACTTTTCCTTTGCCATAAAAATTACCGTAGACTATTAAACATTTTCAATTATTGTGCCTGAGCTACTTAATTGTCAAGTTATAGAACCAGCCACTGATGTTGTATCTATGATATTGTGCCTGAGCTACTTAATTGTCAAGTTATAGAACCAGCCACTGATGTTGTATCTATGATATTGGGTTTAACCCTTAAATTGACAACATATCCTATAACATAAAATGGTTTAATTTGATTAACACAAAAAACAATATAAATACGTGTGAGTACAATATATTTAAATGTAGCCGAATTACACAATATTCAGTAATAACTTAGTTTCTTATGATTTTGTTCTTTCTGTAGTCTGAAAGATTTCAATAACTGTGATCAGAAATTAATTTTTTGCCAATTTAAGGATGATTTCATTATTTGATCTGTTCAATTGGTCATAATAGATGTTACTTGTTAGTTTACTATTGTGCCATGTCTGAAAAAATGGCTTAAATTACTTAAATAATTAAGAACTCTTACAAAATCTGTTACACTTACCTACTTTACACCAATTACCTAGAATAATCTTTAAAATTGACTTTATGTAATTTATCTTATTTAACAAGTCTAAATATGTAATGTATATTTTAACTTAGGTATAATAACATTTCCTTATTGTCTTCGAACGACTGCTGGATACACACTACTAGATCATAGAGACATGACATATTAGAAAATTTACACATTGTATTTTAGAAAACAAAATTTCTGGTTGTAAGTAGAGTTCGGATTTTTATCTAATATTAATCTATAAATATATACATAAATATGTAGTGAAAATAGTCAAAATCATTCCATCACTTCTACATACTCATCATCATCATCATCATCATCACTCCAGGGATTAGGCAATTGCCCGTTCCGACTTCATATTGCATCAGCCCAACGTCTTCTAGGTCTTCCAACATCACGCCTTCCTCTTGCTTGATAATTTCTGGCTAACAATGGATATCTCTCCTTACTCATTCCATCCATGTGATCAATCCATTTCTGTCTGTAATTTGTGACTTTATGCAATAAAGGCTGTACTTTCAATTCTTCTCTTATATCCTCATTTCTTAATCTATCAAGTCTTGTACATCCTTTTACTTGTCTTAGGAACCGCATCTCTGCCGTCTGTATTCTATCCTTCTGTCTTTTCACTGTTGCCCAAGTTTCACATCCATACAATATTGTGGGAACCGCCATAACATTATACACTTTCATCTTGGTTTCTTTTCTAATTTTATTTTTGAATGTTCTCTGTATTGTTCCACACACCGTCTGAAATTTATTTATTTTGGAGTCAATATCTCTTTCCACATTGTAGCCAACATCACAGCCCAAATATTTGAAACTAGACACCTGTTCTATACTTTGATTTTCTAAAATAATTTTGGATCTCACTGGATCTCTTCCTCCAAAAGCCATGGTCTTCGTTTTCCTTACAGAAATCTTTAGATCATATAATTTACATATTTCATTTAATGCATGCATTGATTTCTGTAAGTCGTTTTCATTTTTCTGTATTATGATTACATCGTCAGCAAATAGAAGATTATTTATGCACATTTTATTATCCATTCTTATTCCTGGATTTACTAAAACTTTCCATTTATTTAAAATATCGTCTATATATATATATATATATATATATATATATATTAAACAAAGTGGTTGATAAACTACATCCTTGTCGTAATCCAGTATTTGTTTTGATTGCATCTGTTCTTTTGAATCCGGTATCTATGATTATATTTGTGTCTTAATATAATTTCTTTAATTGTTTCAACAAGGCACAGCGGGTATCCTTTCATTCGTA
Organism: Diploptera punctata; assembly: GCA_030220185.1. Taxonomy (NCBI): domain Eukaryota; kingdom Metazoa; phylum Arthropoda; class Insecta; order Blattodea; family Blaberidae; genus Diploptera; species Diploptera punctata. Next base: position 67,936 of record JASPKZ010010033.1, on the reverse strand, counting down.
ATATTTCCCATAATTTTTGTCTGTTTACTCGATCGAAGGCCTTATCCAAATCTATAAATCCTATGTGAGTTTCTAAGTTATGTTCTCTTCTCTTTTCTATGAGTTGTTTAAGTGTAAAGACATTGTCTATACATGACCTTCCCTTTCTGAATCCACTTTGATTTTCACTTATTATTACTTCTGTTATGTTTCTCAATCTATTATTTATTATTTTCGTATATATCTTGTAGCCAGTATTCATTAAGCTAATCCCTCTGTAATTCTCGCAATATCTCCGGTCTCCTCTTTTGAATATATTCTACATACTCATGTCATTAATTTTATTTCTTCTGCTGCTGTGTTTGTTCAACCAGTATCACACACCTTAAATAACAAGGACTACGTCTCACCTATCGACTGGACACCATTACAGTGTTTACATTTACCGGTTGTTAATGGAGATTTTTTATCTTCATAGAACTCGAAATATCCTATACAGCAGTTTGTAATGTTCTAATATACTCAAGATTACATGGTTTTTAACTTCCGGATTTTTTTATTTTTATATAAGTTCACTTGTTTAATAAATTCGGATATATTTTAACAACATTTAACATAAATCTCGCCAATTTTGATACCTTTATTATTGCATTCATAGAAGTGATGAAGTTATGCTACAGTTTTTAAAGAATTCTACTTTGATAAACTAATAAAATGCAGTGCTTTCGATTTCAGAGTCAAAACCAGCACTGTTTTTTTTAAGTGACTACCTTCCTTCTATAAAGGCATTCTACATAACAAAGTAATGGATTCTAGGCTACAAACATATTAAAACATTAAATATAATTAAGCATAATTTTTCTTAATGCAGTAAAATGAAAGTATGAATGGTTATGCATTCATTTACTTTTTTCTTTTTACTCCCTTTTAACAGTTTTCGATAACCTGACCTTTTTTCATATATTTTTAATAATGTGTTTCCTTCTAAACCAGGACTCTGTTTATAATACATGTTCCTTTCCATTAATACACTTCTTGCAATACTCGTATTACGGAATACAATTACAGAACATACCGATGTGAGATTTGTGAAATAATTACTGTCCTAAAAAATGTGTTACTATAGTTTATGTAGTAATTATTATCCAACAATTTGTTACTGTAGTTTTTTAAAACACCATAACATTAGTATTAGTCTTAGGAAAATAATAGGCTAACATTAGAGGACTTTGTGGCCTATTAAGAGGAAAGAATAACACTGGTCTGCAAAATCAAACTTTTTTTAATCATCTGAAATATAAATGTCTCTCTAGACCAATTTTTCATGCTGATCACAAAAATGCTTTTCAATCTTTTCTAGCACGTACAGTTTTTACTATGGATATAATATATATATATATATATATATATTTAGATGTTATAACATAACACACACACATATATATATATATATATATATATATATATATAGTTGTTACTAGCCTACATATATAAGAAAAATGTATGTTTGTGTTGGAATACTTGAGTAGCTCAGTAGGTTAGAGCGCTAAATGTACAGACTTTGGAGACACGGTATATATATATATATATATATGTGTGTGTGTGTGTGTTATTGCTGCAGGTTATACTGATATCCATAAATCTAAGACCTAAAAAAAATTAAATGATAATAGTATATTACGATGCCAGGTTGGGAATTGTTTTTTAGAGAATCGAGGAAAATGTTTAAAAACCGAGCGATAGCGTGTGTTGTACATTATTTTTTGCGGGATGGTGTTTTCAAAATATTGAATAATAGTAAAATAATAACATCATTGTTGGAAACAATTGACTAACGTTAAGAGTATAGGCAATGTATATTAGTTGAAACTACGGGAGGCCGTGAGATCAATTAGTGATAAAATGACAAGTACGTATTTATTGATTTATATTGCTTCAAATAAAGGTTATTTAATTTAAAATGCAGTGATTTTTTTCGTATAATGTATATTAACACTACCTTTTGGATATTTTGTGTATATACCTTGTATGTAGTATACATAGAGGGTAGTGCTTTTACTTCCCGCACGTGTATTGCAATATGTAATATGACATTATAGTTATTTTATTACATTATAGTTATTTAGGTTGGCAACCCCGAAATGTAGGAAGTTGAACTTCATTAAAGGTCGCCATTGCTGTAAGTACGACAAAACGCACTATCGCGCAAAAATAAACATTATTTGTGTCATTTAAACGATGTATACTTCCTGTTTCTCTGGCACATGGCTTCTGGAGCATCCAGCAGTGATCTACCAGTACACAATCATTCCAGAAACCTTGGTAACTTTCTTCCATTATCTTTATGTTCTGGTGAAAACTTTCCTTTTGTTCATAAATCCACACAGGTTCTAGATGAGAATGCAGGAAGTTAACTTTTAATGATATACGACATCACATTCTGTATACGATTTAACAAGTTTGTTAATACCATTCTTCAAAACAGGAGCTTTCTTCATTGTTAACAAATTACCTACAAACACATTTGAAATTTTCGCAAAGTGCTTATTCATTGTCTGTCAGAGTATTAAAGAAACTTAATTTAAAAAAATTCTTGAATTTGAAGAAAACACACCGTCATTTAATTTTATTTTCACTCATTCTGTTTAAAGCAGCGGTACTCATTACGCGGCCCGCGAGCCGCATGCGGCCCTAGAAGATTTTATTAAGGCTCTTGGAATAATTTTACCTTCATTACATTACATTTAAATTTTAAATTCTAAGTATAAAATAATACTATATTTATTGAAATTCTATAAAACTTTGGATACCCCTGTGTCATTCCGAGCAGCACAGTACCGCACGTGTTCAACAATGCAATGCAATGTCCTGGCTAGTGTTATTGGTTTTGAATATGTGTACGTTTGTTTTTAAAACCGTTTAAACTTCTACATTGTCGTCCGAATCTTTCACAATGAAATATTATACAATTTAGTTTCTATGAACAAGCGACTGGATACTGTGTGTTACCTAATCAGTTGAAGTGAAGTGAAGTGAATTTCAGTGTTTAATAATGGCTGGTGTTTTTTCGAAAGGGAAAAATAGAAAACTCGAAGAAGAAGGAAGAGGTTTTCAAAATACTTGAGAGCATGAATTTTCTTCATACCTGCTAAAAAGGAAGGCAGTGCGATGTGTCTATTATGTCGATACGTAGTCCAAGGTTATAAACGATTTAATCTTAATAGGCATTACAAAACGGTGAATTCAAATTTGAGTGCAAATTTCCTAAAGATTCTAAATTGAGAGCAGAAAAACTAAAAACATTAAAAATGTCAATAGTATTTGAACGGAAAATGATGTTGGATACCGTAAGTGAAAATAAATTGATAATAAAAGCATCATATGAAGTAGCAGAAATTTTAGCACGCATAATGAAACCGTTTGCCGATGTAGAGATTTTTAAGGGGTGTTTTCTAGTCGTTTGTGACATATTATTTTCTAAATTCCCAAATGCAAAACAGATAAAACGTGACATACAAAAGTTACAATTTTCGATTCTACTTGTGTCAGAGGAGTTAACGAAATGTCTGTAGACATGCTCCTTTGTACTCTCGATGAAATTCGTAAATGTGACTATTTCAGCCTTGCTATGGATTCGTCCACAGATATTAGTTCCACCTCTCAGTTGCTTTTATTTGTTAAATATCGTAATAAGATAGGGATTATAAAGGAAGAATTTTTAACTGTATTACCTATGACAGGTCAGACACGGGGAATAGATTTTTTTGAAGCAGTTAAATATTTTTTTTTCAAATACAAAATTTACCTAAACAAACTTTTATCAGTGTGCAATGACGGTTGTCCCTCAATGATAGGTTTTCAGGATTCATTTCTCTGTTAAAAAAAATTATATACAGACCACTTATTAACATACCATTGCATTTTACATCAAGAAAATCTTGCTGCTAAATTTGACGAAACTTTCAGATCTGTGATTAAGAAAGTAATTAACATTGTTAATTTCATTAGATCACGTCAACTAAATCATAGGCAATTCATAGAATTTCTCAAAGAGCTTAATTCACTGTATGATGATGTTATTTATCACAGTGAGGTCAGGTGGCTGAGTAAAGGAAGAATTTTGGAACAATTTTTTAATCTTCGCCATGAAATAAAACTCTTTTTAAGTGAACGAGATAAAGAATACCCTAAACTAGACTCTTATTCATGGTGGTTATAAGTTGGCTTCCTGGCTGACATAACATGAATACTGAATGATGTCCAAATTAAAATGCAAGGTACAAATAAACTTATTACTCAGCTCACAAGTGCAATGTTTTCTTTAGAAGAAAAATTAAAAATGTATACAGAAGAACTTAGTAATAATGATTTCACTAGTTTCCCATGTTTCCAACATCTTATTGAAGAATGTTCAGAGGAAGAAATAAACTTGCAACCCTTCATAGAATTGCTCACTGTACTACACCATGATTTCAGCGCGAGATTTAATGATTTTAGAAAGTTTCGAAACCCATTTCGATTAGTTGAAAATCCCTGGTCAATAACGACAACAGTTGTAACTGGGTTGTCAATTTTTGGTCCTGAGATTAGAAATCTAAAAAATGAACTTATTGCTGTCCAGCAGGATTCAGAACTGGAAGATATTTTTCAAGAGAAACGAAAAACGAATACAATTTTAGAGTTTTGGAATACAGTTCCAGAAAAAGAGTTCGAAAACTTGGTGTCGTGTGCATATAAAATTCTGTGTCTTTTTGGATCAACGTATGTTTGTGAAATGACTTTCTGTAAGATAAAGTTCATCAAGGGTAAACATAGATCTCGTCTCACCAATGTGAACTTGGAAAACCTGCTGCGGATATGTGTGGCAAATCAACCAGCTCGTATTGACAAAATTGTGCAGGAGAGTAGCAGAGTTCGACCGTCAACTTCACAGCAGTAAAATACACAACTGTAAGTTGCCTTAAAATAATTATGTACAGTACCGTAATAATAATAATAATAATAATAATAATAATAATAATAATAATAATAATAATAATAATAATAATAATAATAATAATAATAATAATAATAGTAATAATAATAATAATCATCATAATAAAATAATAAGCAGTTAATTACTTACTTACTTACTTACTCACTGGCACTATCGAACCCGTAGGTTCATGGCCGCACGGACATAAGCTCTCCATACATCCCTATCCTGAGCTAATGCTTTCCAATCATTCCCTGTATAATCTACTTCCCTCAAATCATAGTTAATGTTGTTCTCCCACCTCATTCTTGGTCTACCAACTGGGCGTTTTCCTTCTGGCTTTCCTACAAGAAGCTTCCATGCACGTCTTTCATTCCCCATACGCGCAACATGTCCTGCCCATCGCAGTCTACGGGACTTAACTGTTCTTATTATATCTGGCTTCCTATAAAGACCATGTAGTTCATTGTTATGTAGTCTTCTCCATTCACCTGTCTGTTCATCTCTCTTTGGTCCAAAAATTTTCCTAAGAACTTTATTCTCATTATTAACAATAATTAAATGACAGTAATCAGTAATTGCGTTTTGTCCATAAATGTAAAAAAAAAAAAGCTGCGTGTTACCAAGACTGAGAACTGTGAAATTTGGTGCGGCTCTCGAACAGATATGGTTTCTTATATTTGGCTCTCTTGTAATTTCTAGTGAGTACCACTGGTCTAAAGCCTATCTGAAATAACTAATAATTTTGCTAATATTGGATAAAGGAATCTTGTAATAGACTGATATTATTTCGGACTGTGACACTACTAGATGAAAATGTATATAATAATAGTTAAGTCTAATAATCTGCAATGGACAGGACATAAGGCACAGAAGATGAATCAAAGAGGGCATGGAAACTTTGTGTAGGTAAACCAGAAGGAAAACGCTCAGTTGGTAGACCAAGAATGAAATGGGAGAGTAACATTGTCTATGATTTGGGGAAGTAGATTATACAAGAGATGATTGGAAAGTGCCTTTAGCTTTGGACTCATACGAAGCTCAGTGTGAACAGGGGGCTTAGGCTGTAACTGTTTACAACTGAGTAACACCTGACAGGCGCGGGGGTGAACACTAATATATTAGTGACTAAGTCTTGTCAGGGACCCAGTCTCTCGGGTTATATCGAGAGCCCCTGCCCAGGGATACGGGCGAAGACCTTAATGGCAATAACAAGCTTTCAAATGTTGTAATTGGCGGAAGAGACAACCCTCTCCTTAGGGCGAAATATAAAGACCCATCTCCGGGGTAACAAGGAGAAAGCCCTCAAAAGTCTGAGAAGAGCGGAAGAGGGCTGATATAATGGGGGGGGGGGTTATGACGATGAACCTTAAGAAGGCAGCCCTTACCCTGCGAGGTGCCAGTAACACTTTCAGGGGACAATTTACATTACTAAATGTTCTCATGAAAGCAACCGGATGCCAGAAGAAAGATTGCTACATTATAAACCGCACGGAAGGAAAAACGTTGGACGCCGACACAGAAGATGGTCTGAACAATGTTAACAATTTTAACTTTCATGAAACCGGAACGAGCCAACAGCCTTAATCCCTGGTGATGACGATGATTGGAAAACATTAGCTGGGGATATTATGTCCGCGAGGAGGCCACGGGTTCGATAGTGCCAGTGAGTTATGATACTACCAGGGCTAGTACTACTATCACAATAATAATAGGTTTCATAATATTCGACTATTAACTGGTGCCCCAAATGGTAGTCAATCACCAATCACGTTTCAATTAAATTTGTTTTACAACCAATGGCAGTCGTGTTTCACCTCGCTCTTTATCGATTTCTCTTTATCAGCTCCCGCGTTTTGTGATCCTCCTTTTTAATATTCTGAACGACCAGCCTAATGGGCTAGTGGTCAGCGTTACTGATTACTGTTCATGAGGTGCCGGGTTCGATTCCACGGTTAGATCATAGGATTTTTCTTAAAGAGAATTATTTCTGTGCGTTGCCCATGGTCTGGAGTTTAGGTTAAGAGCTCTCCTGGCGCTTCATTATCATGTATCACCCATCATATCATTGGGGTAACGTAATTCCTGTTTCCAGGTGCCGCAACCTAAGAAATGGATTACAATTCCGCCAATGCCAGGTGAGAAGAATGCGAAAAATGTCATAAAAGATAACCTGCTGGCAAAGAAAATAATATATTCTGAAAAGCTCAGAGCATTATTTTTCTCCGACAAATACATTGAATATAGCAAATAATGAACAGACTCCTTGATTTTACTTAGTTGTTTACTAAAAAAATAAATTAGTAGGATATAATATGATTATAATATACAGTTTGATGTGTGTTAATTATTTCTCCACTAGGGTGCATTCTTGCAATATTGTGATCCTATTTGGCAATAAATAATATGATCAAGTTAGAGTATATTTCTGATTTGGTTTCAAACATCACAATTTAAATTAAATATATAAATATATTAAGATACCGATAACTATATTTAAATAACGACTTTTGAGTAAACAGCTTAATTTTATTTGTTAAATAACCCTAGCAAATGCCACTCTTGATTTTCAAATCCTCTAAATAAATTGGAAAATCAGTCCTGGCATTACTTATGACTATTTAACTCATGCCCTAAATGGGAGACAATGACCAATCACGCTTCAATGAATTTTGTTTTACAACCAATCACAATCGTGTTTCACCTCGATATTTATCTACTTCTGTTTAACATATAAAGAAAGCTCCTCCTTTTTAATATTCAGAACATGTCAGAGCGTTATTTTGCAGGGACTGACTCTCCAACAAATATGTTGAATATAGCAAATAATGAACAGATTCCTTCGACCTACACATTTGATAATTGTGTGTTCAATAACTGTGTTTTTAAATACTGATTTTATGAGTTGTTTTAAAAAATGAATTAATAACCTGTAATGTTGGTTATAACATACAGTTTGATGTGTTTCATTATTTCTCCACTAGGGTGCATTATTACAATATTTGGCAATAAATAGTATGATCTGGTAGCAGAGAAGAATGTATGAAACATATCCAAACATTTCTCATTCGTTTTCAAATATTGCTGTTTTCGTTAAATATATGAATATTTTAAAATTACTATATTTAAATATTGGTTTGTGAGTAAAAAACTTAATTGTATTCTCTAAATAGTCCTAACAAATTCCACTCTTGTTTTCCAAATCCTCTAGATACATTCACTCGTGGCATTATTTATAACTGATAAGAACTAATGCTGTAGGTTTTATTTACTCTTGTCCACACAAATTCAGCAGAAAATTACGATTTTTAACAGAAATTGATTGCCGATGATTTGTAAGAACTAAACCAATCAAGGCAGTTGCCCCAGACATGCAATTTCGTTTAGCCAGGAATACGTTTATGTCTACAGTATCAAAGACTTCGCTGTAGTCGAGTAGAACTGTTGTCACTTTTGTCCGTAGAACATTTAATGTTTTCTAAAACGTTGAGAAGTGCGGTGTTTGTGTGATGATTCGTTCCACAGTCAGACCTACTTTCATCAAGGAAGTTGCATAAACTGTTACTTGTGAGTATATTATATAATATAGTTCTTTAAACAAACCGGGAAAACATACAGATTGATTTTACAGTGAGGATTCTTTGATTTTGCTATTGTAAAATAATAAAAACAGATATTTGATTGTTATTTGTTAGCAAGTTGTTACAAGGACGGAGAAAAGTCTTAACACTTAATGTCACATTACTAATACAATTACGCGTTATTTGCTAACACGCTCTGAATAGTAATAAACCATAAAATACTTGTTTTTTCTCACGCTATGCTATGTTTACTATTATGTTGATCTGTATTCACGGGTATTTAGAATTTACCACCCAAGGAAGGTACATTATTAACTACTTACTGCTACAGAATGACGGACTGGAAATATATCAACGAACTTCACAAATGATGGTAGAATTTTTAAAACTCATTTATTAGAATCGCTTGTACGCAAATACATATATTTTGTTTGTACCTATTTTATATGCGATTTAAATAACTTCTGTTTCATAGCAACAAACAACAAATATACCAATATATAATTATTATATACACTGTCGTGGTGTTCATACACACACACACACACACACACACACACACACACACACACACATATATATATATATATATAATATAGTCCATCGCTGTGGTCTCTCGAGGTAGCGTGTAACCTTGTCACACAGGGGGTACAGATTCGATTCCCAGTCGGGACAGGCTCCTGGGTGAGGTTTTTCGGGGTCTTTCCTCATGTGTAAGACAAATTTTAGGAAGGTTAGGGCGCAACGGTCCCCAAAAATCATCTGTCCCAGCAGTGTAAAGCAACGGGAAGCTACCATATCTATAATTACCTAGTAAAGCTACAAAGCATGACATGCAAATGCTATGATTACGGTGAAAGACCTGCCCTCGGGCAGAATTACTATAGAATATATATATATATATATAGATTATACTTACTTACTTATTCACTCACTGGCACTATCGAACCCATAGGTTCATGGCCGCGCGGACATAAGCTCTCCATACATCCCTATCCTGAGCTAATGCTTTCCAATCATTCCCTGTATAATCTACTTCTCTCAAATCATAGTTAATGTTATTCTCCCACCTCATTCTTGGTCTACCAACTGGTCGTTTTCCCTCTGGCTTTCCTACAAGAAGCTTCCATGCAAGTCTTTCACTCCCATACGTGCAACATGTCCTTCCCATCGCAGTCTACGAGACATAACTGTTCTCATTATGTCTGGCTTCCTATAAAGACCATGTAGATTATTCTTTTGTAGTATTCTCCATTCACCTGTCTGTTCATCTCTCTTTGGTCCAAAACAATTCCTAAATACTTTATTCTGAAATACTCGTAATCTCCTTTCCTCCCTTAAACTAAGAGTCCATGTTTCGCACCCATACAATATAACTGGTAGAATAATAGTTTTATAGGCTATATTTTCAGTTTAACGTTTTTTGAAAGGAGTTGGGACATCAAGAGTCACTGAAACATAATAGCATGCATTTCCAGAATTGAGCCTATGTTTAATTTCTTTGTGCATCTCATTCCTATTTGTGATTATTGTTCCTAGGTATTTTGAATTCAGCCACTTTCTCAAAATTTCCCTCATTTGTCATTAGCTGTCCATTTCCATTATGTAATGTATTTCTACGTATGACCATATATTTAGTTTTATTGATATTTACTTCCAGTCCTAATTTCTTAATGTTACTCAATAGTGTTTGCGTGTTGTCCTTTAGTATCTCCTCGCTATCGGCCAATAGGACTACATCATCAGCATAAACTAACAGCTTATTAATACCATTGAGTTGTAAGCCTTCCTCATTCTCTAAAGATTTGATGGAATGCTCTAGTACAAAATTAAATAGTAGAGGAGATAGTGCATCTCCTTGCTTCAACCCATTCTGGATTTCAAAAGTGTCCGAAAACTGTTTGCCTACACGCACCCTACTCTTTGTGCCATTTAGACACATTTGTATAAGTCTAACTAACTTTTTAGGAATTCCGAACTCCAGCAGGATACTATATAACTTCTCCCTCTTAATTGAATCATATGCTTTTTTGAAGTCTACATATAGTTGATGTACACCCTTCGACAAAAAAAAATGAGTCATCTCTTGAACGCACATTTCTTCTAAGTCCTACTCGGCACAGCGCTGGGTTCAAACTAGGAAACTAGTCATAATTGTGCAGTCCCTGAGCTACTGTGTTATGTGGCATGAACTGAAGACTCTTCTACTTGTCCCGATAGCTCAGCGGTAAAGCACGCGGTCACTGTTTCTGTTAATGAAGATCGCAGGTTCGCGTCTTCAATTACGCAGTTTTTTTCGTGATATTTGTATTAAAACGTTTTATGAATTAAATACATTTTATTTCGACATTTGAATTAATCCATACTTTTTAAGTTTATTTTTTATACCGTTGAGGTTATAAAAATGTTAAATTATATATTTTTACACGCTTTATATTAGCTTGACCTGTATCTGTCTTTGTAACGAACCTGTATCTATGTAACGGAATCTTTGAACACGATTTTCATCCACTTAAAAACATTGGATCGACTTGAAACATTGTATACTTGTAAAGGACCCATGACAATACAATAATTTCATAGTTTGTTTCTAAAATCCTGGCCAGTCATCGGAAAAAAAAAAAAGTAAAACCTGTGTAATAAGTTGCGGACTTATCGACTTTTTAGTCAATCGTTGTAAGAGCTCAGTTAGTAGAGCGGTGGACTGTAGTGGTATATCACCATCATCATAGTACATTCAGGAATTTAGGCCATTTGTTGACCTGTTTCGGCCTCAAGAGAAACACCATCCAAAAGTCTTTTGAGTGGACGTCCTGGTCTTCTTCTTCCTGCAGGTTGATATCTTAACATTTGTTTGGGTATTCTGTGATCTTCCATTCGATGAACATGTTGCATCCATCTTGACTTATAATCAGAAATTTTGTTTTCTAAAGATTCCATGTGTAATTCTTCTAAGATGTCTCCATTTTTTTGTGATCTAGTAGTGTGTATCCTGCAGTCCTCCGAAGGTATCTCATTTCAGCAGATCTAAGTCTCTGTATATCCTTCTGTTTCAACGTCCATACTTCGCTACCATACAAAAGAGTTGGAAAAGCCAGTGTTTTATACACTTTCAGTCTTGAATGCTTTTGGACTAACTGTGGCTTGAAGATAGAATTTATTAACCCTAAAATTCTTAAAAATTTAGATATCTTTGCATTTACATCCTTTTCTTCTTCATATGAGATATTGCATCCTAGATATTTAAAACTATTCACCTGCTCCAAAATTATATTGTACAGTACAGTTTTACTTTTGACAGGATCTACACCTTGAAATGCCATAATTTTTGTTTTTTCTGTAGATATCTTCAAACCATATTCTTCTGTAATTTTGTTAAGTTCATACAGACCTTTCTGTAGATTATCTTCGGAATTTGCTATTATTATTTGGTCATCTGCAAACAATATGGTGTTTAATTTTGTATTTTCTGATATTCTTATTCCAAATTGATATGTCTTGTTCCAGCAACATATTACTTCATTGATATAAATTGCAAAGAGTGTTGGGGATAGGGGGCAGCCTTGTCTCACACCACGATTTATAATTCCTTCTTCAGAAAATCTGTTATTTAATTTAATCTTTATGGTATTGTCTTTGTAAAGTAAATTTGGTATATTTCTGTCTTCCAGTATATTGAAGAGTTTTGATCTCTTGAATGTGTCGAATGCTTTTTCAAAATCTATGAAAGCAAAATGTGTTTCTAAGTTGAATTCTCTTCTTTTTTCAAGCAATAGGTTTAGGTTGTAAGGGGTAGTGACGTGTGTATAACCTCTCCTACCCAATTCTCATCCCCACCTTCTCGTGGTACAACCCGTTTTCACAGGCTCTGAGGACCGAGTCACGGCGGTATAATCGTTCCATCAGGTACTGAGTAAATGCGGTATCCTAATGTCTGTCCAGAGACTAAAAGGTAGCAGCCCTACCACTGGACTACTTAACGTCGGGCCAGTAACCTGTCCTAAGGAACTTCAAAACTACTTTCAAGTCTCAACACGAAAAAATCCAGAAGGAATTGAAATATGACGACCCTCAGCAAAGAAATATGGTTAAAAGAAAACGGCACAATGATATTGTAAGATATGCAACCTGGAATGTCCGAAGCATCCATGAAAAGGAAGAGGAACTAGACAGTATATTTATAAATAGAAACATTGATATTGCAGTAACTACAGAAACTAAGAAGAAACTTAAAGGAACTTAAGAAACACAAAATTATGTACAAATATATAGCGGTGTTGACAGGAAAACCCATGGACAAGCTGTAGTGGTATATAATTTCAGCAATTAGTAGGTCGCTGGTTCAAATCCGGGCCAGAGTTTTTTTTAGAAAAGTATTAAGCAATTAAATTTTCATGGAATTCCGGTTTATGACAATCAATTAAACTAAAAATAAAAATAAATAAATAATAGTTTAAAAACGAAACTAAAACAACACGCTTTATTAGAAAACCGAACAAAAAAAATTAATTTCCAACACGCTTGGGGAAAAAAATAAAGTGGTCAACAAAAAATCATCTCTAACACATATAGAATAAAACTAGAGTTATCTACAAAAAAAATTACCATCAAAAGCGTTGGGTGCTTTTTATGGTTTTTACGTTTTCTTCCTAGAGATTTTACTTTTACCAATATCTGTTTATTATCAAATATAAGTATTAATTGATATAGAGCACCCCACGCTTATGATATTAATTTTTTTTGTAGATAACTCTAGTTTTATTCTAGATGTGTTGGAGATTATTTTTGTGTTTACCACTTTAATGTTATCCCAAGCGTTTTGGAAAATAAAATAATTTTTCATTTTTTAGTTCGGTTTTCTAATAAAGCGTGTTGTTTTAACTTGTTTAAACTATTATTTATTTTTATCTTGTATACTACCGTCTTCCTCAACTATCTAAAATTTTCGTTGATTTCACTCTAGGCCTTTCGATGCATGTTTCATCTTCTGGAGTTGTTGTAGTAGTATTGAATTAACTGTATGTCTAATAGAGGGTTTTGCTTATTAGGCACATTTTTGTTGAAAATGTTTGTATTCTTGGCCTTCTTGATAATTTCGATTTCTTGTAAAATGTTAATTTTGTGTCTGTTGTTTTCTCTGCGTATAATTTACATTGTATTATCGATATTGTTGAAACTGTGGCCGCGTTCTGAAATATGTTTAGCGAAATTTGATTTCATTGTTAAATCGAGAAGGCAAATCAAATTTCGCTGTTCACCAGATTGAATCCAATCGAAAATGTATGGGCTAAAATGAAAATAGAGATGAACTCCAATTGGCCTACAGATGCACGAAAAACGAAAGATGACTCATGGGCACAAATTGAAGACGCCTGGAATGCTCTAGCCGATCGTCCACGTGCCTGTAGAAATTTGATTGCATCAATGCCCCGCAGATTGAGGGCGGCAATAGATGCTGAGGATTCATACACCCGATATTGATTTTGTTAAAGTTTCATTTTAGAAGATATTATTTTCTTTCTTCGTTTAATTATTAGAAGGTTTTCGTATATGTGTTTTGTGTGTGCATTAAAGCCATAAAACTCAAATGTAAAATTAAATATGAAACTATATTACAGGCGAAATGCTATCCTAACATTCAGTAAAAGAAAAGTAGAACGGGAATCGAACCCGTGAGGTTACGAACGCAGATGTTGTGTGTTAAACCTCTCGACCACGGAAACACACAAAGGCAAGCTCTCTCTTTTATGTTACTTGAGTGTGCACTGCGTTAACTAGCAAACACCACAGTACAATTACTGAAAACGAGTTAATGTGAATAAGGCTTCTGCGAGTGCTCACGAAGTTGACCGATCGGTTGGTATAATCAAGAGATTACTCTTTTTTTTGTCTAAGGGTGTACAGTACCATTATATTCCCATTTATTTTCTAAAATCTGTCTTATACTAAAAATCTGATCTGTTGTACACCTGTTTCTTCTAAATCCACATTGATGATCTCCTAGAATGACATCAATATAGGAAGTAAGTCTACTTACTAATATATATGTTAGAATTTTGTACGAAGTTGAAAGAAATGAGATGCCCTGGTAGTTGTGCTATCAGTTTTATCTCCTTTCTTATAAATTGGTACGAATATTGATTCTTTCCATTCATCTGGAAGAGCTTCTTTTTCCCAAATCATACTAAGCAACCAGCGTATCTTGCCCATCAATTTTTCTCCCCCTGATTTTATCAGATCTGCTGGGATCTCATCTGAACCTGATGCTTTATATATCTTCAATTTTTCAATCACCATTTCAATCTCTAATGCACTTGGTTCTGCGACTAGCATTTCTGCTGTCTGTAAATTATCCTCCTGTTCTGTATGTACATTTAATAGCTAATTAAAGTAAATTTTCCATCTATTTGATATACTCCTGGAATCTGCAATCATATCCCCATTTTCGTTTCGAATTATGTTTATTCTAGCCTGAAACCCTTCTTTCTCCATACTAAGTCCCTGATATAATTCTCTAATGTTCCTATTTTTTGCGTTCATTTCAAGATCGTTAATCTTCTCTCTCAGATATTCCCTCTTTTTACTCTTTAGTAACTTGGTGGTTTCCCGTCTAATACTACCCAATTGCTCTAAATTTACCTCATTTGTCTCGTGTAACCATTTCATTTTTGCTAGCTTTATTTTCTTTACAATGTCGGTACATTCCTCATCAAACCATTTCTTGTTTTGCTTCTTTTTTAAACAACCAATTCTTTCTGATGCTGGCAATTTTATGGAGTCTCTTATAGCCTCCCGTTCTTTATTTATGTCAGTTTCTTCTTCGTTTGCCACATTGTCATACGAAGATTCCAGTACTTCAAATCTATTAGCAATATTGATTTGGTATTCTTGCCGCATTTCATCATTTTTCAAGTTTTTTAATTCAAATTTTACAGAATCATCTTTAGCGTTTGTTCCTCTCATAAGCGATAGCCGTTGTCTGATTTTCATCTCTGACCAGATGATGATCCGAATTGCAGTCTGTCCCTCTAACTGATCTAACATCGATGATGCTACTGTGCCAGCGTTTATCCACTAATACATGATCTATCTGGTTCCGAGTTTCTCCATCTGGAGACGTCCAGGTATATTTATGAATATCCTTATGCTGGAATGTTGTGCTCTTAACAATGAGATTCTTCGATGTGGCAAATGTGACTAATCTAACCCCATTGTCGTTACTATCTTCATGAAGACTGAATTTGCCTATTGTTGGTCTGAATATATCTTCCCGCCCCACTTTTGCATTAAAATCTCCTAAGACAATTTTCATGTGATATCGTGAAAGGCTATCAAATAAGCATTCTAATTCTTCATAGAGCTCATCCTTGATCTTGTCATCTTTATCTTCTGTGGGGCCATATATATATATATATATATATCTATATATATATATGTATATGTGTATATGTATATAATCCCAAACTGAAGAAAAAATAGTCAACGGGTTCCAACAGCAAAGCTATCTTGTCAAGACTTGGTAATGATAACTATGTCATTGAAACGCGTTCATTATTTTAAAATTCTTGTTTGGTGTTTGGAACTATAATTATAATATATATATCAACTATGACAAATTGACTGTGAATGGATAAGTCGATACATTAATCTATATAAATCATTATAACATTAAAATAATATATATATATATATCCATCCATAGTAATTCTGCACAGAGGCAGGTCCTTCACTGCAATCATAGCATTTTCATGCTATGCTTGCAGCTTTACTAGGGAATTGTAGGTGTGGTAGCTTCCCGTTTTTTCACACCGGTGAAGGATGATGATGATAATGATGATTGTGATGATAGCCATATGATTTCGGGGACCGTTTGGGCCTTAAAGGTTTTCTGACATTTGTTTTACAGGTGAGGAAAAACCCCGATAAAAACCTCACGCAGTAAAACTGCCACGACCGTGGATCGAACCGGGGCCCGCTGCGTGACAAGGCAGCACGCTACCTCCAGACCACAGCGGTGGACTATATATATATATATATGCGTCGTGTGATTAGTCTTTATCTATAATGTGTTAAAATCATTAGGTGTAGGAGTTCACTGAAACGAAAATTTAAATATCGCTCTGGCGGTCACATTTTTCGATGTTTCACAACAAAACTCAGAATACGCTATTAAAATAAACCAAGGTAGGTATTTTCAAGAAATGAGCGTCCAGCAGATCGGCCAAGAATGAGAAGAGAGAGAAACATTAGCCATGATTTGAGGGAAGTATTTTATACAGGGGACGATTATAAAACACCTCAGAATAGGGATGTAGCCTATATGTCCGCGCGGCCATGAACCTTGGAGTTCCATAGGGCCAGTGAGTTAGTTAGTTATATACCGATAACCTAGAATCCAGGAAGAAATTTTAATCCATCAATTATTAAGTTGTGTACAATGATGTGTATACGTTTTCCGTGCCTGAGTGACCATTGCATACACTTAACAGTAATAGAGCACATTTAAGGTATCTGTAACATTAAAATACAGTTAATATTGTTACAGTAGCGGCTAAAAGGACCAGAATATGGTTTAACAAAAGAGTTTGTTAAACAAAACAAATTAATACGATCAAATAGTTACACACCAATTTCGTAAAAATTTGCTTGTTTTTTACAGGTTTGTAATATGACGAGTTCTACCACTGATTTTAGATTAAAATAGTAAATATTTGAAATATTCTCTTGTAGAATCAGAACATTTTATCTCTAAAGATGTGTTATATTCCGTCGACGAAACTATTCCTGCGACAATTTCTTAAAGTTCACCTCGGTATGACATTTTCACGGAATCGCTCAATATCAAGCTTTTACTTGGATTCTTTGTATTGTTATTAATCCCTAGATGTGAACCGCATGGCTTAAATAACTAAAATACCCTCCATTAACGTCATCATTTCGTTTCTACCCTATATGATATAACGATGATTGATTTGTTCACTCTAAGATGTTCCAAAGCCAGACTTACGTTCATTATGTCCGCGTTCCAAGTTTGTGATATGACTATCCTTCCCTTACAGCCTACACATCACACCAATCATTCTGAGACTTTACTTGACTTAATTGCTACTAATAATCCAGACAGAGTACTAACCCACGGGCAACTGTCAGCTCCCGGAATATCAGCACATGATATTATATTCTTAGCATATTCACTGCAGTGTCCTAAACTAGCTCGTAAGACTATCACATATAGAGACCTAAAACTATAAACAATGCAGCTCTACTTGAAGACGCTATAAAATTTACCCTGGCATACTATATGGGCGTTGCATTCTGTTGACGAAAAAAAAAGTTGAGGCATTAAATAACCTTATATTACAACTATATGACAGACACGCTCCACTGAAAACTAAACTAGTGAAACGACACCCTGCTCCCTGGATGTCTGCTAACATTCGTGACTTGATGACTAAAGAGACGCAGCATAATCGGAAATATAGAGTTGACAAAACTGATATAAATCTTAATCACTATAAACGGTTACGAAACAAGACTACACAACAAACTATCAGAAACGCCAAACTTAGACATCTATACAGCCTTACTGAACCTAATAACAATAACCCAGATATTTGGAAAAATCTGAGTAAAATGGGTGTAGGTAGGAAACCACACACAGGTAGAAAAACTACCTGTTTCTCTGAACACACTTAATAACCATTTTACAAGCACATTCTTTACTCCTAAAGACAAAACACTACAATAAGTGAACTACTATGACAAATCCACCAGACAGAGAACATTTCCATTTTTCATATCTTACAGAAAATGACATAAAGAAAGCTCTCAAACGAATAAAAACAAAAGCAGAAGGTACTGACCGTATAAAATATCACTCTACTTAACAAAATAATCGACGTTATACTACCTACCATAACTCATGTTTTCAACTCTTCACTACAAACCTCTATATATCCCACATTATGGAAGCAAGCAATTGTACGCCCACTCCCGAAAGTAAAAACTCCCTTAACTCCTAACGATTTTCGACCCATTAGTATTTTACCTACCCTTTCAAAAGCTTTGGGAACGATTAGTCCACAAACAACTGACTGACTACCTAACTGAACACGACCTTTTAGATCAATACCAATCAGGCTTTAGGACAGGACACAAATACCAATACTGCTCTACTAAATATATGTGAAGACATACGCGAAGCATCTGATAATCGAAACTTACTATTCTTACACTACTTGACTTTAGTAAAGCATTTGACACGGTAGACATTGGACTTATTGTTGCTTAAACTAAAAAACCTCTCACTTTCTGACAGTGTCACGCAATGGTTCAACTCCTACCTTCGTGAGCGCCAGCAATATGTTTTAGGAAATTTACATTACGCTCTTCTTGGACCTACCGTAAAGCTGGAGTCCACAGGGCTCGGTGCTCGGCCCATTGCTTTTTTACAATCTATATATAAACGACTATCTGACTCCCTAAAACATTGCAAACATCATTTATTTGCGGACGACATGCAGATCTACCTTCACTCAGACAAATATTCTTTAAATGATGCGGTAACCAAAATTAATGAGGACCTTGACTCGCTAACGGCGTGGACAGAGACATATGGACTTGAATTAAATCCTAGAAAGACACAAGCAATCATTATGGGCCATCAGAGACTATTATCCTCAATTAACACAAATGCAGATTACATGTGTCACTTAATGGGGTTCAGAATCCCTTATAGTGAGACAGTAAAAAAATCTATGAGTGTTTAGGATAAACATTTAATTTGGAATAAACAAATAAATAACATTTGCAAAACTATCTTCTCATAATACACTCATTAAATCGTATAAGAAATTGTTTACCGTTTTCTCTAAGAAAAATGCTAGTAGAAACACTCGCAATGCCCCATTTGATTATTGTGATACTCTTTTTACTGACCTAAATACTGTTCTTACCCAAAGACTCAACGTGTGTCACAATTCTTGCATACGTTTTATTGTGGTATACGTAGATTTGATCACGTTACACCATCCTGGAACAATTGTCATGGCTTCGTCTTCAAGATCGTAGAACCATCCATTCCCTATGCCTACTCTATAACATATTACACACATCTTTACCTTATTATTTATCACACCGCTTCACTAAACTCTCTGATACACATAACTTAGATACCCGACCCTTGAGCACAGTGTCCTCTATATCCCTCCTCATCATACTACCTATTATTCGAATCTTTTACAGTTTCTCTTGCTAGAACATGGAATTCACTTCCACCCTATGTCAGAGACTGCCAACTTTAACCATCTTTCAGAAATAAATTGAAAATAAAATCACTAACAGAAACAACTCACTAATACTACTTTTTAAGAATTAATAATGCGTTTTTGCATTATTTAATAAAAATAGACTTAGGATTTTGTTAATTATATTTACCTAATGCCTTGTATAAAAAGCGTATAGATTAATTCATTGTAGTGTTTTTTTTTTCTTCTTCTTTTTATGACATAGTAGATTCGAGCTGTTATTCCTTTTTTTATTCATTGTATCATTAATTTAATTTTAATTGTATTTAGTTTCATTCTATTATTAGACATTAATTCATTATTATTCAATATGACAGATAATTAATTGTTCAATGACTATTATTGACCTTTTTTTCTATTCATATGTAACATGTTTGTCCTGTCTAATATGACTACTATTGTAATTTTTTTTGTATTCATGTGTAACATATGTTTGTCCTGTTTTATATGACTATTATTGTATTTTTTTTGTATTCATATGTAACATATGCTTGTTCTGGTGAGTGGAAGAGAAGGCCACATGGCCTTAACTCCACCAGGCTAAATAAATCTATTCTATTCTATTCTAATATTAAACGTTCCAAAAGAATGCAAGTTAACAAAAATCCACCCAATACATAAGAAAGGTAGCAGACATGAATATAACAGTAATTATCATAAGTAATGTCTAGAGGATTTGGAAATGAAAAGTGGCGTTTGTTAGGACTATTTAACGAATAAAATTAAGCTGTTTTCTCACAAATCATTATTTAACTATAGTTATTTTAAAATATTTATATGTTTAATGTAAGCGGCGAGTTTTGGAAACAAATTAGAAAAGTTTGTAATGTTTAATTTGTTCATCTACTGCAACAAGAACATATTATTTATTGGCAAATAGGATCGCAATATTGTAAGAATGTACCCTAGTGGAAACAAAATGAAACACTCAAAACTGTATATTATAACCTATATTGTAGGTTATTAATTAATTCTGTTTGCTAGTGATGTAAAATAGGCCTATGTCAAATATATTTTCTGGACATAACATATTTAAGAAAGTGCAAAACAGTGGTTTCTTTTATTGGGTTGTAATCAATTGCTACATTCATCCGCAAAGCGATACTTGCTTACATTCATGCACTATATATACAATCTGGGAGCCACGTGCATTCTATGATTCTTACATCTCAATATATAAATTGCTATATTCAACATATTATACGCTTTATATTAGTTTGACCTGTATCTGTCTATCTATGTAACGGACCTGCATCTACGTAACGGAATCTTTGAACACGATTTTCACCCACTAAAACACATTAGATCGACTTGAAACTTTGTATACTTCTAAAGGGGACCCCTGACAGTACAATAGGTTCATAATTTGTTCCTAAAATCCTGGCAGAATCATCAGACAATCGAAATAATAAAAACAGGTATAATAGGTTGCGGACCTATCGACTTTTTATGCAATCGTTGTAAGAGCTCAGTTGGTAGAGCGGTGGACTGTGAGTGGGTATATAATTTCACTAATCTTCACTCAGAAATGTTATGCCGTACAAGGTCCATCGTACCGATCGCGCGTGTGTTTGATGAAAACCGGAACTCGAATGTAGAAGTCGTGCATGGTAAATTTCACCATCGGAGGAACCAATACTCACATAGCCTGTTAACGAATTTCAAATGAATATATAAGGAATTGATATTGGTTTCATGAAATTATCTTTGAAAAACTTGTACAATCTTCATTTGTCCTACTTAGTAAGCACCCAAATTGACAAGTGAGCCTATGTGCGCGCTCCATCTATCAAGCTCTAAGGACCGCAATCTTTCCTTTTTCGGAATCAAACTCGGCATATAGCAAATTTCGATTTTTTGCAATAAATTTACTATATAAGGAATGAAACTAAAAATCGAGAAATGATTCTACAGAAGAGCAGACGCAGATTAATTGGCTAATTGGAGAAGAGTTTTGCCTGAAAAAACCCAAATTTAAAAATCGATCTGTACTAGTACCGAGCTAAGTTCCGGTTGTACTGTAAACAAACTTGCATAAAATATTACTCCGCCGATTCCGTTTATTGGGGGAACCGTGGTACAACGTTTACCCGCCATAAGCACAATTGTTTACGATAAGAAGCTTTATTTATAGTATTTTACGGGAATTAACACTGAGAACAACATAAGATGCTACCAATATGATTAGGAACTTCTTCCATATTTTATTTATTTGTGACAGGTGTATATATATTTCTATGTTATGATTACATTTTTGTCATTGGGCAATGCAAGCTTAATTTCACATAAGAAAAATAAATGCCTGGACGGGATTTGAACCCGGAGCTCTGGATTGATTTGCTTACTTGTTATAAGAGCTACTAGGTGGCAGTGGGGATCGAGTTCCCGCTACTTCTCGTAATATTTGAGACTACATATAAGGAAAATAAATGTTTGTACTAGATTTACTTAAGAGCGTAAGAGTGGTAGCGGACTCGAATATCAATCCAGAGGTCCGGGTTCAAGGCATTAACTTTTCTTATGTCATATATGTATGTGTGGTCCTACCTAATTAATCGTTTACGCTCATTCCATAATGTCAGTTTATAACCTTTTATTTTCAGGTACAATTTCATTATGAGAAGAATTTATGTCCCTTGCTGACTCACTTGTAACTTCTGCTACTATTTTCACCCTATTATTAATTGTTAATGTGGGATATTTTCCACTAAACAAATTGAATTTATTCAAAATATGTTTTTTCTTTCCGCTTTTCAAATGCTTTGTTTTCCAATAACCAAGGAATCTATATAAATGTTGCCATTTTGAAACAATTGAAATTCCACGTCTTCTGCCTTGTGTAAGCATAAGAACAAAACATTGTTTATGTAATGTTTTAAATTTGTAATTATATGTTTTAAGATCTTCCGATGTAAGTTATATAGACGTGCGCTGGATAATATACATTTATAGTATTTTTATTTCAAGTGTTGGAGAGCCAACTACATTTTCTTATATCCTTGAAGGTGACCTTTATTCGATCGATGAAACTCATCTGGTTTGTTTACATTACAACTGGAACTTGGCTCGGAAGAGATGTTTTACTTCCTTGTTGCAACTTAACTGGATTCATACGATTTAGTTAACAAAAAGAAAGATGTATTCCCTAAACCAGCTAAATGTGGACATAAGTTGTACTTTGTGTGGAATTCACTTAGTATAGCAGTTCCTGCGTAATGGACCATTTTAGGTTTTAGTTTTGTTGGATAGGAGTCTAGCGTTGAATGTCCAGTAACTGATAATTAAAAATAAGAGTTTTTTTTTGGAAATATAATATAGAGATGTAAATAAAAAACTATCACTCCACATAAGCATATATTTTTTGGCGTAATATTGGATGAAGTTGTATTTAAGGTACGTATGTGCCAATTCTTGGCTCAGAAAAGTTCCAGATTTTGTCCAATAGAGTCTTGTGGATCAAGATAGTACTTGTTATATTAGTTTATGTTTTCTGTACCTCTGAGTGTTGTGCTGACGTGCTTGCCTTTCTTGTTTTTCAGTTTATTAAGTGAACCTACGGATGAATTCATGAATCAAGAATAAACGATTGTACTTCATACTCCACACGTGGGGGCGGGGCAGATAAGTAGTCAGGCGCCTGATTCGTTGGGTAATTGATCCGTGTTCCTGGGAGTGCAGGCGGAGTAAACCCACGATCATGGGGGACATCAAATACAAATGCTAGATCAACCCGAGTGTTGTCTTGGGCCACGCGGCTTCTCTCGGAGTATAAATGGACGGTACGAATGGACAACGTTTAATAGGTAAGTGCTTCTTCTTCTTCCAACACTTATTCGAAGTTTGTAGGATTTTCATAGTATATACACGCCCAATACTAACTTTAGACCATTGTGCTTTGTTCAGTCTATATTTTAAATTCATAATAAGTGTTGAAGGTTTGTATGATTTTATTGGAAACCACCAAATTACTTCTTCTTCTTCTTCGGCTTTCCCCCACTTATAGGTTTGCCGTCTTCAGTTTCCATTCATATCTCTCATTCCAATCTCCTTCTTCCAAATTCCGATCATCCATTATAGTTGTCACATAGGTTTTCCATTTCCGTCTTGGTCTGCCACGTTTATTTGCTCAAGGTGTGACCATTAATATATATATCTTTTGGCCTTATATCATCTTCCATTATCTGTACATGGCAATAAAATTTAAGAGTTTGATTTTCAATCCTCTTAACAAGAGATGTACTGACAATTTTTATTCAAAAGAAATAATTTCTTATTTTATCCTGTCTTGTTTCTTCAAGGCTTCTTCTAAGATATTCAAATTCAACTGTTCTAATAATATTCTTTTATAATTCCGTCAAAGACCAAGTTTCACTTCCATATGACAAAATATTCTGTACTATGCTCTTATAAATTTTCATTTTAGTTTCCTTTGTAATATTTTCCTTCCAAATTATTCCGTGTAATGTCTTAGTTTCATTTTTAGTAATTTCAATTTTTGTTTCTATATAATTTTCTCATACACCTAAACATGTAATTATTGGCCAGAAATATTTAAAATTTCACTTATTTTATCTTCCCTGTTTGGAGTTTGATGTTATCCGCATCTTTTCTCGAACATATACATTGTGTTTTCTGTAAATGTTTATTCAGTCCTCATTTTGTACATTCTTCTACTAGTTTATACAATATTTTATGTACCATTAGTTTATTTTAACTAAAGAGTAAAAACAGGGAAGTGAGTATATAATTTTTGTTTGATTTTATTATAATTATTATTGTAATTATCATTATATTTCAAAACGTTTGAATGTTGTGTTTTATAACATGTAATTATATTTAAGGTTGAATGAAGTGTGGATGAGGAGTGTCGACCGCAGGTTACTTGCAAACAAGGTAAGATTCCACTTAACTTTATAAATATAAAATATAATTTATAACGTCTTTGAGATTCATGTTTAAGTTAACGTCATTTCATGTCTCATAGAATTTTGAATTAATTAGGTGCATTATAATTCAAGATTCTGTGCAGACAATCACCCTGTATATGTTTTAGCTCCGACGCAAGACTCTTTGGACTAACCGTTGTGAAACGTTTGTTAATACAAGGATGGGAATGTGCCTTAACTACAACTTCGTCCAATTTTATACCAAACAAAATCTACTTATGTGGATGATGATTTTTTTAAATTTACATTTCTAAATTGCATTTCTACAAAACCTCTCATTTTGAACAATTTACTCCATACAATATATATTTATCTATTCACTTAGGTTTTCACGGCCGGAGTTGTTATGATGATCTTGAAGTAGATTTCTGGGCAGTAGGCCATGATCTTGAGACATGTAGTCTGAAGACGACCCTTGAGAACGCCGCACGCAGTCTCTGGTGAAACGTTGGGGAAGTTCTAGCCTCAAGACCACGGCCCACAGCCAGGAAATCTACTTCAACATCAACATAACATCTACTTATATGGGAGATGATATTTATTTACATCTCTATATTGCATTTGCAGAAAACCTGCCATTTTGTGTATCACAATTACAGCAAACGTGCCATGTGAAGATGAATGTGGTGCACTACATTTGTATGAACAACCTATGAATTCTATTCAGTGTAAACTGATGTCCAGTGACATAAGATATAAAATGACTGCTGTACTTTGAAATTAGTTCCTAAGTAATTATTTTTCTTCCTTCAAGAAATTTTCAAATGAATATAAAAAAAAACTGTATGTGAATTTGTTTCAAATTGTGTTGTCTTGAGGAATGTTTACAATCTGCACTCTACGTGTTACTGATTTATGTTTAAATAACTTAATAAGTTTATATTCAGTTTACATAATATTTTGTAAACGCAATTCTTCGAAGTGAATTTTATACCAAGGTTCTCTATATTTCGTATTTCTAATTCATAACAGTTTTCTTTGGATTTTTTTAAGATTAATTTTTATTCTTTGTTTTACAGACGATAATTATTTTGCTAAAAATGTGGATACAGTTATTTTATCCAACAACGCTATGAAGTTATGTAATACATTTGGTGTGAAAACAAGACAGCAAATTAAGAACTCCTAATATTTGAGGTCAGAACAGCAAATCATGCTGCTTGCGTTGTCCAGTAAATGGATCCGAGTGAGTTGTTCTTCCTGATTCTCAATGGGGGATAATTATAGGAATCACCGAGTGTTACTGGAACTCTGTTACTGTTATTAACTTAAATATTCTTATCGATAAATTTACAGTTTAATGAAACATATTACAATGTTATTATAAATTTAGATTGTACGTCTGATTGAAATCATGTACAACAACAAGAAATTTTCATTGTGTAATTATCACAGCGAAGAAATTTATATTTATTGTTCATGGAATATACATCTTAGTTCGTACATTATGCCATAGAGAAAGAATCAATTTACGAACTACTATTGGCATATATAATAACTAAATGGCACTATCTAGCCAGTATGTTCATGGCCATGCTGACATAAACTCTCCATATATCCTTACCCTAAGCTAATATTTCCCAATCGAATCTTGTATAATTTAATGTAATCATTGTTAATGTCATTCTCCCATCTCATTATTTGCCTGTATACTGAGGTTCTCTCAAGTTTATATACAGCTCTTTCATTCCACATTCGTGCCATACGTCCTGCCCATCGTAGTCTACGAGACGTAACTGTTCTTATATCTGGCTTCCTATAAAGGTCATGTAGCTCACTAATATGTACTCTACTCCATTCACCTGTCTGCTCATCTCTGTCTGGTCCAAAAATTTTCCTACGAATTTCAGTATCAAATACTCGCAATCTCCTTTCCTCCCTTAAAGTAAGAGTCCATGTTTCGCATCCGTATAATATAACTCGTACGACAACAGTTTTACATACTATCAATTTATTATTTTATCATCATAATTTTCATTTTTTATAATTACTTTTGTTCTGATGTGATCTGTCCCAACAAAGTCAAATGTTTTTGTATTTTGTGTACAAATTTGTTTAGTATGATTGCGCGCTTGTGTGTGTGTGTGTGTGTGTGTGTGTGAATGATATGTTTCATCTTAATGTTGTGTTGTCTCGGAGGAGGCCTTGACATTGAGCTGATCACTTCTTCGGGGAGGCCCTCAGTGTCGTGTGGACAAATAAGTATGTATGTTATCCAGAGTTAAAAATCCTTCTTACGAAAAGTCGTGTCACCGTAAGGCCCGGATGTCATGTGGCACGTAAAAGTCCCAATAAGTGGGGAGATTAAACTGCGCTAATGGAACGAAAAATAATAAAAATATTTTTTTTCCAAATTATGCATCTTATTATAATTACCTGAAATTAATACGTTTTCGTGTCAATTAACTCTACAACCCTCCCATCTAGAAGACGTCAAGGGAACAACTTATTAAGAAAACAATTGATAATCCGATAAGATAGTCGCTGGATGTAAATGAAGTAACTGTAAAGTGCTGCTCTCTTGTTTAAACGCATGATTTGTTATCTGAGCACAGCTCACTCGATCAAGATCCTCTTATCTTTACGGCTTTCACATTCTGAGAACCGAGTAGCATCAGTAAGGCTATGTAATATTAACATGCAAAATATGTACATATTTATGTAACAATATCACGTAAAATATGTAAGACTTTATAAAATTTCCTTAAAATATGTAGTATTAAATGCATTAAAATTTAATTTTTGGACAAATTTTATTTTTAAATTTACTTCAAGATAGACCAGGTTTGAAGGAATGGTACTGACAACGTGATAAGAAGGATATCGTCACGTTTCTATGATAAAGTGATCCTACTTAGGGGTATTGGGAGGTTAAGGCTCTCCTCGTTCTAGACATTCGGCACAAGATATCAGCCTTGTGTGATAGCCGCCTTTACTCCTACAACAGAGTATGGTATTGATTTTTGTTAGAGGCTGAGTCGACCCCAGGCCAAAAGGTTAAGCAATATAAAAATGCTGATCCCATGGGTTTCGCCCCTCGACTTGCAGCTTGTAGAATATTGCCTTAACCAACTATACCACTGCGTGTCTCCTACATATTTATACTATTTCATCATAAACAGAGTAGATCGTTCGGGTTTAAAAGGTATATTGTAATGTGGGACCATATAACCAAGTCTTCATTGCCATCCTCTATCTATATTTATCGTATCTTACTTACTTACTTCCTCACTGGCACTATCGAACCCGTAGGTTCGTGGCCGCGCACACATAAGCCCTTCATATATCCCTATCCTGCATAATAACATGCATTTCCAGAATTAAGCATATGTTTAATTTCTTTGTGCATCTCATTCCTATTTGTGATTATTGTTCCTAGGTATTTGAATTCAGCCACTTCCTCAAAATTTCCCTCATTTGTCATTAGCTGTCCATTTCCATTATATAATATATTTCAACGTGTGACCATATATTTAGTTTTATTGATATTTACTTCCAGTCCTGATTTCTCAGTGTTACTTAATAGTGTGTGCGTGTTGCCCTTCAGTATCCCGCCGCTATCGGACAATAGTACTACATCATCAACATATTTATCGTATCTGGAAAATATAATTATGCTTTGACCGTCTCTCAGCAGCTTTTTCCTAGGTAGGAAGAACAGTTTCATTGTATAATCAGGTATCTGAGGTTTTAATGCAACATTTGTCACAGACTTTTTAAAATTATTTTCCATTTAGAATATTATTTTTATATAGCAGATTATGTAGTTTTACATAAAGCTCTTTATAGTATGTAAGAATATGTATTGATAAATTGTGTTATTTGATTAACAAGTTTCTTATTCGTGGACGTTTATAAATTTTAGTCACGTGTAAGCAAAGGGAAAGAACATGTAATTACATACAAATTCTAGCCTTAATTAACTGTTACTGGACAAACATAATACATTCAACGCTAGACTCCTATCCAGCAAAACTAAAAACCAAAATGATCCATTACGCAGAAATTCCACACAAAGTACAATTCATGTCCAGATTTTGCTGGTTTGGGGATTACATCTTTCTTTTTGTTAACTAGGTCGTATGAACCCAGTTAAGTTGCAACAAGAAGTAAAACATCTTTTCCGAGCCAAGTTCCAGTTGTAATGTAAACAAAGCAGATGTGTGACTTGATCGAATAAAGGTCACCTCCAACACTCCAAATAAAGAAAATAAAAGACAATAAAATATATAATATCTAGCGCACGTCTATCGGAAGATCTTAATATATATATATATATATATATATATATATATATACATATATATATATATATATATATATATATATATATGTATAATTACAATTTGATACATTAAATAAGACATGTTTTGTTCTTATGCTTACACAATGCAGAATACGTGGAATATCAATTGTTTCAAAACGGCAACATTTATATAGATTCCTTGATTATTGGAGAGCAAACGGAAAGAATATACTATTTTAAATAAGTTCAAATTGATTAATGAAAAATATCCCACATTAACAATTGATGATCTGGTGAAAATAACAGCAAACTTTACAGGTTAGTCAGCAAGGAACATATATTGTGCTCATAATGACATTGTATAAATTGACATCATGAAATGAGCATATACTTCTAATTAGGTAGACATACGCACGCAAACACACACACACATATATGAAATACGAAAATTTAAGAAAAATAAATGCCTGGACGGGATTTGAACCAGGACCTATGGAATAGTTTTCCAGTGCGCTATCGCTTACGCTATCAAGCAAATGTAGCACGAATTTCTATTTTTTTCATATACATATATATATATATATATATATATATATACCCATCCATAGTAATTCAGCCCGAAGGCAGGTCCTTCACTGCAATCATAGCATTTTCATGCTATGCTTGCAGCTTTACTAGAGAATTTTGTAGGTGTGGTAGCTTCCCGTTGCTTTCCACACCGATGAAGGATGATGATGATAATGGTAAGGATGAAATGATAAGGATGATGGCCATATGATTTCGGGGACCGTTTGGGCCTTAAAGTTTTCCTGACATTTGTCTTACAGGTGAGGAAAAACCCCGATAAAAACCTCACCCAGAAAACTGCCCCGACCAGGGATCGAACCCGGGCCCGCTGCGTGACATGGCAGCACGCTACCTCGAGACCACAGCGGTGGAGTGTCTATATATATATATATATATATATATATATATATATAGTCTCTATTATTACGAGAAGTAGCGGGAACTCGGTCTCCACTGCCATCAAGTAGCTCATATAACAAGTAAACAAATTAAAGTGGTAACGCACTGGAATATCAATCCAGATGTCCGAGTTCAAATCCCGTCCAGGCATTTATTTTTCTTATCATGTCACATTAAGCTTGTATTGCTCAATGTCAATAATATTAATTATAACATCGAAATATATATATATATATAATCATCATCATGCGGTATCATGGCAGCTGCCGCCGTCTTCCGGAAACCAAACGCCATTCCCCTCTGTCCATCCATAGATCTTCCTCCATTCCTCTGATATTCATAGCTACTTGTACCCCTTCTATCCAAGTTTTCTTCGGTATTCCTCTCTTCCTCCTTTCCATTGGGATCCATAAAAATTTTTGGCAATCTTTGCTCTGGCATTCTTTGACATGACCATACCACTGCAATCTTTTCTTTTCTATGATGTCTGTGATGTCCGGCTCCTCTTGTACACCCATAATTTCCATTCTTTCTTTATTTCGTATTCTATCCATTCTAGATTTTCCAGCTGATCTTCTTAAAACATCCATTTCTGTACTTAAAATTCTTTTCATTTCTCTGGTAGGAAATATATATATATATATATATATATATATATATATATATATATGGAACAAAATTATACCATTCAAGTGATAACACAGTGGAAATTAAAAATAGAATCGCACACAAACAAAACATGCAATAAATGCGTTAAACTCTGTTTGGAGGAGCAAGAATATAACAAAACAAAAGAGAATTATAGCCTATATCTAACCATAGTTCAGAGCATTTTAACATACGGTGCTGAAGTTTGGCAAATTCCTACCATGGAAATGAAAATAAATTTAAGTACAGAAATGTATGTTTTAAGAAAATCAGCTGGCAATCTAGAATGGACAGATTACGAAATAAAGAAATAAGAGAAATTATGGGTGTACAAGAGGAGCCGGACATCAGACATTATGGAAGAGAAAAGTTCACAGTGGTATTGTCATGTCAAAAGAATGCCAGAGCAAATATTGCCTATAATTGTTATGGAATGGATCCCAATGGAAACGAGGAAGAGAGGAAGACCGAAGAAAACTTGGATAGAAGGGGTACGTACAAGCAGCTATGAATATCAGAGGAACGGAGCAAGGTCAATGGATGGACAGAGAGGAATGGCGTTTGGTTTCCGGAAGACGGCGACCGGATGATGATGATATAGTATATATACCTGTCATATATAAATAAAAGATGGAGGAAGTTCCTAATTATATTTGTAGCATCTTGCGTTGTTCTGAGTGTTGATTCCCCTAAAATACTGTTTCCTATCAATAAAGCTTCTGTCGTACACAATTGTGTCAAATGGCTGGTAAATATTGTAGCACGGTTCCCCCAATAAACAGAATCGGCGGAGTAATATCTTATGCAAGTTATTTATACAGAACAACTGGGACTTAGCTTGGAATTATTATAGATCGATTTTTAGATTTGAGTTTTCAGGCAAAACTCTTCACCTATTTGCCAGATTTTGCTGCTTTTTGGACAATACATTTCTCGTTTTAGTGTAATGCCTAATACAGAATTTTGTTGCGAAAAACCGAAAATTGCTGAATGGTGAGTTTTATTTCGAAAAAAAATTGCTGCCCCTAGAGCTTGATAGATAGAGCGCGCACACAGACGTACTTGTCGATTTGACCGCCTACTAAATAGGACGAATGGAGATTGTACACGTTTTTCAAAAATAACTTAATGAAAACAATATCAATTCCTTTGAAATTCGTTAATAGGCTGTCTAAGTGTTGGTTGTGACGGTCTAATGGTTACAACGCATGACTCTGCATTTGAGGTTCGCGGTTACAAACCGCGGTCGGGGACAACGGCATAAAATTCCTGAGTGAAGATTAGGATGAAAGTAAAGCCGAGAGTCTTGTATCGTAAACTTAGATCTACACAACGTAAAAGAATGTCATATGATAAATCAAAATATATACCTTATTTGGTCAGTGCCGTTGTCCTCAACTTGTGAAAAGATACGTGTGCTTTTCTTTTCCTGAAAGCCTTTCAGAATATCTATTCCATCACAACAGGTACATTTGTTGAGATGGTCTGGATGATGTTGATCTTAATGTGGTCTTGTCCGTAACCGAAGTGTTCTTTCTGACGATATCGTACAGAGGGATGTTTAGTCGGGGAGTGTTTTCATTTATTAACAAGCTGTTTGGTAATTTCAACCTCATGTCTGACAGAACGGGCCATCGAGTAAAATTTGTCGGGAAATTCACGCCCAATTATAAGAACTGCGATGGTAATGCTGTCGTTATGTACTGTAACACCTACGCCAATCTCCGGGCACGTCAAGGCCACGTATCTATGTATTAATACGCGAAGAAAAAACTTTGTATCCCTTTTTAAGCACATTGCGCGCATAATTAAAGTTCATATAGAAAAGGAGCGCAGAAAAATACAATTTATATATAATATGTGTTACAAATAAATTAAATTAAACAAAATAAAATGAATTGTCTCTAAGGAATTTATGTGTATTAATCATTCATTTGTTTACATTCATACTGAAAGTGCATTGTTGTATAAAGAACATTGTGGAGCAGCAATGAGAATTGACTTACTCTCGCGTATTTATAATTAGTGGTTTAAAAAAGTGAGTACATTTTATTATTCAAATTTAAATTAAACCCTGTCTAATCGTGGTTTTAGTAACCACATTACAACCATCCATCCATCCATAGCCATTCTGCCCGAGGGCAGGTCTTTCACTGCAATCATAGCATTTTCATGCTATGCTTTGCAGCTTTACTAGGGAATTGTAGGTGCGGTAACTTCCCGTTGCTTTCCACACCGGCGAAGAATTATCATGACGATAATGATAAGGATGATGATGATGGCCATATGTATATTTTTTTATAATAAAATAACGTATGTTTTTATTACATGTAGATAACTAGTACCAATAAATTAAATTTTTTTAATGATTAGCAAGTAACATTATGAGGTTTAATTTAATAACTGAGTTTGTATTTTTTAAACATTCTTGTGAAACGCTGAAACATATGTCCGACTAAACTATCATATGGGATAAGGATGTTTAAAAAATACAAACTCAATTATTATGATTTGTCTTTTCACAAAGAACTACAGTTTTTATCAATAACAAATTTGTCAAAATTAAGATAGAAAATTTGAAATAATATAATATTATGTTAAAAACATATAAATGTTCAAATTTGTTTTATCTGCATTATGTTAATTCAAATTGTGTAAGAAATTAATCGTGAAATACAAATGAGAAAATATACAGTGATGGTCTTTAAGTAGACATCAAAAATGTACTTTAAAAGCGGTCTTCTAATAGGGGATATCTCCTCATCCTGAATACAATTGGAAAATGTTAACATTCTTTTCTTTATTAGGAATTTCTCTACAATACAGTAGTTTACTACAACCCATTGTAAATTTTACTCCTCCATAAATCCCTATTCTCTGCATCACTCTTCTGTTATCCTCTCGACACTATACTCCTATTCACTCCTTGAATCCACTTTCGTTTAGTCTCACTTTTCTTGTTGCCCTCCGCTTCAAGATTTAATATCATCTCAGGTATCCTGTCATCTGACTTTCTCTTTATGTCACCAAACCATTTCAGTCTTCTTCGATAACTTGTAGAACATTTTGAACAACCATTACTTCTGTGATTTTAGCATTTCTAATTTTGTCTCTTTTTGAATTTCTAGAAATCCTCCTCCAAATTTGCATCTCTGTCACCTATAGTTTATGTGCTTGCTCTCTGCTTAATACCCATGTTTCCGCACCATACAATAGTATAGGGATTTCCAGCCAACCTAGACTCATTTTTGAGAACTAGACTCTGCCTGTCACAAGCCAGGAGAAATGGGGAGTGATGGAGGAGTAACACCTCTTTAAAAAACCAGGGTTCATTCTGGCCTGGATGATAGTACTTTGTAAGGGGTCCTTGCTAGGATACGGCAACTGCTGCCTTGTAGGGATATGTTGGTTCGTCAAAGCCTTGAACAAAAATCATCTGGTCCTCCAGGTTGCGGGTTATAACGATGGGTCAGCTCCTCATTTTTTTGGAAAAATGAACTATGCTAATAGAATTGATGTGAAGAAAATATCAACATGTGAATATAATTAATTGAAAGTACATTATTAATACTACTGTGTTCAGGTAAGGGTAATTTGAGCAGAGGTTGCTGTTACTAATTTAACTATCCTTTAAATATGTACAAATTTAAGACTACATTCATATATCAATAGATATCAAAGAAAGATTTTGAATTTAGAAAACAAATGTCTTACACAGTTAGGCCTAAATAGGAAAACATGTTAATATTTTTATTTGTGATTGTTGTATTATTAGATTTCAATTGGATACAGGTTTTAAATAACTACTATTCTACCCTCTGGCACACAGTGACAAGAATATAGCCTTCATTAGGTTTATTACATAATATGAGCAATTACAGGGAATAAGACATTTATAAACTTATCAAAAGCATCGGCATTGGTTAGGAAGAGAGAGAGAGAGTCATCTTACAGAGGATGAGAATATATAGTTATAGGAACAATATTCCTTTCCAAGTAATTGTGATTGGTTTCAAAGAGTAGTTGTGTGTAGAAATTTCACTATATTATAATACAGTAAAGAGATCTGAACACAGAAAGGACAATAATTTGATAAAGCGACTTCATGTTTGAAAAAATGACTAACTTAAAATTAATAGGAATTCAGACTGAGGTATTTTTAAGCAGCATTATTTCTTAATATGCCTACAGGTAAAATGATTGAGATTCTTATAATTGGTCAATTTCCAACAAAATAGGCATAGATTACATACAAAAAAAATCAAAATAACCAAACATGTTTACATATAACAGAAGACCATTTACTTGCCTTCAGTCATCTAATGACCATCTTTAAATTAAAAATTCAGTTAATCAAAAACAAATCTTGGGAATATAATAGGGGGTTTGCTGTAGGCCTGTTTATAACAAGTATGAGGAAGTTTGAATTTAATATAACTAAACAGCATCGCATTTCTGTTTAAATGTCGGTGTGTGTACGTGGATTATACCGTACATACGTCACAAAACTACGTGTAGGCCTAATTATACTGAATTTTTATAATATAAAACAAACTTGAAAGAATATAAAAATAATATTATAATGAATAACACGAAAATGGAAGCTGATCAAATTTATTTCAAACTACGTACATCTACACTCATTTATAATATTGAAAATAAACGAAAATATAGTATAAAAATTAATTATATCAGAATTTAAACCATTGATGCAGTATGAATAAATAATGAAAGCAGACGAATTTTTACAATGGAAAATAATAAAACATAAGAAAAATGACGCGCGGATACACAATTCAGCCAACATAATAAGGAGGGAAATTGGAATGTATTACCAACATAACTGATATAATGAGTTACACTCGGTGTAACCAACTACCTGTTAAAAGTAGCTGGTACAACGCATATTGGCTCTACACTCCTGGTAGCCTTAAGCGTCAGACAGCTACCTGATGATTTAACATGAAGTTCGTACAACCGGCCCTTAGCTAACCACAGGTGTTTAAAATATGTGGTTATGCTGAAGTAATAGCAATACACTCATGTATGTCCTCATGACTCCGAGCCTCTCCGTCTAATACGGACAGAATTGGGTTAAATGTAGTGTTTTAGCCCCCTTTTAAGGCTACATATAACCGCAGAGCAGATTTCATCTCATTTATTCCATAAAGTAAAGATTATCTTCATCAGTATCAAGGATTATACCTTAAGGTCTGTTTCGATCCAACTAACTAACTGACACTATCGAACCCGTAGGTTCATGGCCGCGCGGACATAAGCTCTTCATAAATCCCTACCCTAAACTAATGTTTTCCAATCATCCCCTGTATAATCGACTTCCCTCAAACGATAGTTAATGTTATTCTGCCATCTCATTCTTGATCTACCAACTGGACGTTTTCCCTCTGGTTTTCCTACAAGAAGTTTCCATGCACGTCTTTCATTCCTCATACGTGCAACATGTCCTGCCCATCGTAGTCTATGAGACTTAACTGTTCTCATAATATCTGGCTTCCCATAAAGACCATGTAGTTCACTGTAAGTAGTCTTCTCCATTCACTTGTGTGTTCATCTCTCTTTGATCCAACATTTTGTTTGAGAACTTTATTCTCAAATACTCGTAATCTCATTTCCTCCCTTAAAGTAAGAGTCCATTTCGCATCCATATACTATATCTGGTAGAATAATTGTTTTATATATTTTCAGTTTAACGTTTTATGAAAGAGTTGGGACAACAAGATTCTCTGTAACGCATAATAGCACGCATTTCCAGAAATGAACCTATGTTTAATTTATTTGTGCATCTCATTCCTGTTTGTGATTATTGTTGCTAGGTATTTGAATTCAACCACTTCCTCAAATCTGTTTCGATCTCATGTTAGAATTGGTCTGCCCATTTTTACTGGGTTTTCCTATGTTTCGTTGTACTATTGGTCCATAGTGAAGAATTTGTTTTGGGATTTTGTTGCTATCCATTCTATTGGTGAGCCCATCCACTCGTCTTTATAGTGTGCAATCCTGTCTAATGACTGTTCATATATCTGCCAGACACAACCCCAATAACCTAATTTCTGAACTTTTTGTTCTTCGTTCCTTGTTTTTGGTTCAGACCCAGTGTTCAACCCATATTATAGTTGGAACCGCTATTGTTTTATAACATTTTAAAAGTGTCTCCTTTCTTGTTCCCTTAATACTCAGTTTTATTGTACCACACAGATACCCAAGTATATTTATTTTGTTTGTACTGTCTTCACTTTTTCTGACCACACATTTTATATCAGATTATTAAAATGATTCACCTTTTCTATTATTTTATTTTCTAATGGGATTTTTACTCTTATTGGACCATACCGTAGAATAGCTAAAACATTTGGTTTTCGAATGGGTACTTTCAAGTGCATGTTTCACATATTTTACTAAATTTGTAAATATCCCGTTGTAAGCGATCTTCTGTTTCATCATCATCATCATCACTCCAGGGATTAGGCAATTGCCCGTTCCGACTTCATAATGCATCAGCCCAACGTCTTCTAGGTCTTCCAACATCACGCCTTCCTCTTGCTTGATAATTTCTTGCTAACAATGGATATCTCTCCTTACTCATTCCATCCATGTGATCAATCCATTTCTGTCTGTAATTCGTGACTTTATCCAATAAAGGCTCTACTTTCAATTTTTCTCTTATATCCTCATTCCTTATTCTATCACTTCTTGTACATCCTTTTACTTGTCTTAGGAACCGCATCTCTGCCGTCTGTATTCTATCCTTCTGTCTTTTCACTGGAGCCCAAGTTTCACATCCATACAATATTGTGGGAACCGCCATAACATTATACATTTTTATCTTGGCTTCTTTTCTAATTTTATTTTTGAATGTTCTCTGTATTGTTCCACACACCGTCTGAAATGTATTTATTTTGGAGTCAATATCTCTTTCCACATTGTAGCCAACATCACAGCCCAAATATTTCAAACTAGACACCTGTTCAATACTTTGATTTTCTAAAATAATTTTGGATCTCACTGGATCTCTTCCTCTCAAGAACCGCCATAACATTATACATTTTTATCTTGGTTTCTTTTCTAATTTTATTTTTGAATGTTCTCTGTATTGTTCCACACACCGTCTGAAATGTATTTATTTTGGAGTCAATATCTCTTTCCACATTGTAGCCAACATCACAGCCCAAATATTTCAAACTAGACACCTGTTCAATACTTTGATTTTCTAAAATAATTTTGGATCTCACTGGATCTCTTCCTCTAAAAGCCATGGTCTTCGTTTTCCTTACAGAAATCTTTAGATCGTATAACTTACATATTTTATTTAATGCATGCATTGATTTCTGTAAGTCGTCTTCATTCTTCTGTATTATGATTACATCGTCAGCAAATAGAAGATTATTTATGCACACTTTATTATCCATTCTTATTCCTGGATTTACTAAAACTTTCCATTTATTTAAAATATCGTCTATATATATATATATATATATATATATTAAACAAAGTGGGTGATAAACTACATCCTTGTCGTAATCCAGTATTTGTTTTGATTGCATCTGTTCTTTTGAATCCGGTATCTATAATTATATTTGTGTCTTCATATAATTTCTTTATTGTTTCAACAAGGCACAGCGGGTATCCTTTCATTCGTAATATTTCCCATAATTTTTGTCTGTTTACTCGATTGAAGGCCTTATCCAAATCTATAAATCCTATGTGAGTTTCTAAGTTATGTTCTCTTCTCTTACTATGAGTTGTTTCAGTGTAAAGACATTGTCTATACATGACCTTCCCTTTCTGAATCCACTTTGATTTTCACTTATTATTACTTCTGTTATGTTTCTCAATCTATTATTTATTATTTTCGTATATATCTTGTAGCCAGTATTCATTAAGCTAATCCCTCTGTAATTCTCGCAATTTCTCCGGTCTCCTCTTTTGAATATATTCTTCACAATTGCTGTTTTCCAAGTGGTTGGAATCCCATAGGTCTGCCAACATATATTAATTAGATGGAGAATTCGTAGTTTACACAATATTCCACTATATTTGACTAACTCCATATTCATATTATCTAATCCTGTTGCTTTCCTATTCTTAGTGGTTTTCAAAGCCATTTCTAATTCATTTATGTCTATTACATCAATATTTTCCACTTTTATTTCTTCCCCCTTGTTGTCTTTTCCTTCAATTTCCTCCTTTTTCCAAAGTTTTTCATAATTTTTGGATCCAGTGGGGGTTCTTCCATTCTGTTCTGGATTATATTCTATCTGGCAGAATCTTTCTCAGTCCTTATTTAGATGTTTCACTAATTTATAACCAATTTCTTGTCTTCCATACATATCATGTTCTACTGAGCTTATAAATTTATCCCATGACTCCTGATGGGCTTTTCTTATAATACGTTTAGCAATTCTCCTTTTCATTTTATATTCTTCATAAAATTATTCTGTTTTCAGTAGTAAGTATGTTTTTCATTCACTGCATTTTGTATATTCGCATTCCAAGTTCTCAAGCCCTTCCTATTTCTTATTCTATTTTTCTTTCCTAATATCTCATTTGCTGTTTTATGTATTACATTTGATATATTTTCCCATTCAATATTTATATCTTCTGACGTCGCTATCTCTGATATATATTTATTCATTCTGCTTTCATAATGTTGTCTAATACTTTGATCTTGTAATAAATATACTTTATATACTTCGTCTTGGTTTCTTTTTTTCTTTATGTTATTTTTACGCCATTTAGCTATTATGTTTATTTTACTTATCACGAGATAGTGATCAGAGTATATATCGCTGCCTCTATGTACTCTCATATCTTTTACCAAGGCTCCTAGCTTTTTGTTTACGATTAAATAGCCAATTTTGGATCTTGAGTTATATCCACTTCTTGTATATTTATGTATGTCCTTTTTTCGGAATAGGTATTAATTATTTTTAATTGATTATAGGCTGAAAACTGTCTCAAATCCTGTCCATTTTCATTTATTGTTATTTCTCCATTATTTCCTATTACATTAGGTATAGGGACATTG
The DNA here is from genome assembly GCA_030220185.1 of Diploptera punctata. Lineage (NCBI taxonomy): Eukaryota > Metazoa > Arthropoda > Insecta > Blattodea > Blaberidae > Diploptera > Diploptera punctata. The sequence continues at coordinate 28,243 of JASPKZ010010033.1, read as the reverse complement.
CCTACTCTGGCATTTAAGTCTCCACTTATTATTAAATGATGATCTTTTGTATATTTATCAACTAATTTTGTAATGTTTTATAATTTTTTTTTTGTTTCTTCTTTCTTACCTTCCTCTGGGACATACACAGCAATTATCATCATATATCCTCTTTCAATTTTAAATCTGGGGCTATCAGGATTCTTTCATTTATAAACTCATAGCTATTCAACTTGTTCTTCCATTTTTCATCTATTAAAATTGCTACTCCACACTGCGCTCTTGTTGTCTGTTCTACTCCGCTATACAACATAGTATAGTGTTTTAAGTCCTTTGTTCCTTTTAGTTTCTTTTTTGTTTCTGTTATTGTTACTATATTTATTTCTTTTTTCTTTAATTATCTTCCTAATTCTTCTTCTTTTGTATTTATCCCCATTACGTTCCAATTTCCTAATTTCAAAATGTCCATTATTCCAAATCGTATCCTTTTATCTTGCTTGGGTCGGTTCCTTTTATGACAATCCGGCTGATTTCCATGAAGTTTCTCAGTAAAATAAATGTCTCCTGGAAGCGTTACGAGCGCTTCGCAGGACAAGGATGGTGGAAGGGCTGCTTCCTCTGAGCCTCCAAACATGCTCCTCTGGGTATCCACCCCCCAAAAGAGGGCTGCTTCTTCCGCTCTTCAAGCCCTACAAGTTAGCTGTGCTATTCCTTGTCGCCCTGTTGACCGTTGAAGACTTGACGAAGATGTGGCCGCCCAATATGGATACAGACGCCATTCCTTGGTTGTGAGCTATACTTAGTTCCCCTCGCCTCTTACCCACCAGCAAGATTAACCTAAGTCAATCTTCCCCAGTAGAGTCGTCTGGTTGATCGGGTACTAAGCCCCCCCACCACGTCAAGGTGATAGATCCTGGGGGGATCTTCTGTTTCATATGTCACAAATCCTCATGGTTCGCAAAAAATAGAGTGTACATATATAATAAAATATCCTAAATTTTAAAATGTTCAGGTAAAAGAGTTCGTCAATCCTGTATGACATCGTTAATTTTTTTTCCACAACAGGCCCGGAGGCCCTTGGGGTAGTGGGGGGTTAAAGCTCCCACTTTTTCTAGACAATCGGCACACATCTTTAATATACACATTAAAAACGATGGTGAAATGGGAATCCCTGTTTCACTCCACAGTTTATTGTCGCTGTTTTATTGTTTCTTTTTTTTTTACTCATCCTAATTAATTTATTATTATCTACAAATAAACTTTCAATAATTGTAACTAAATTTAAGAATGCCTCTGTCTATCATTATATTCCGAAAGTTCTTTCTATTCACCCTATCAAAGTCCTTCTAAAAATAAAAAACTGTCATACATCTTAGTAAGATATACATTCTACGTTTCTCTATTAACTATGTTATAAAACATATACTGTCTGGAAAAGATCTTCCTTTTCTAAAACCGTTTTCAGTTTCTTATAGCAAACTTCAATACTAATATTAAGACGTTTTAAGATGGAGGCATAGATGTTATTAAAACATGTATTTAAAAGGCTTTTCCTCGACTATTTAACTCATGCCCCAAATGAGTGTTCATGATCAATCACGTTTCAATGAATTTTTGTGTTACAACCTATCACAGTCGTGTTCACCTCGATATTTATTAACTTAAGTTTATCATATTAAAGAAATCTCCTTTTTAACATTCTGAACAGGTCAGATAATTATTTTGCAGTGATTGACTCTCTAAGATATATGTTGAATATAGCAATTTATATATAAGGATGTAAGAATCATAGACTGGATGTGGCTCCCAGATTGTATACGGATGTAGCGCAAGTACCGCTTGCGGGATATAATAGAAAAAATGTAGCAATTGATTATACCACAATAAAAAGAAACCACTGTTTGCACTTTATTAAGTGTGTTATTTCCCAGGTACTTACATCCTGAAAAATATAATTGACATAGGCCTATTCACATCATAGGGTGTCAGGAAATACTATTAATAACCTATAATATTGGATGTAATATACAGTTTTGTGTGTTTCATTTTTTCACCACTATAGTATATTCTTACATTATTGCGATCCTATTTGGCAATAAATAGTATTATCTGGTGGCGGTGGATGAACAAATGAAACATAACAAACGTTTCTCATTTGTTTTCAAACATCGCCGCTTACATTACATATATAAATATTTTAAAGTAACTATATTTAAATGATGATGTGTCAGTAAACATCTGAATTTTATTCGTTAAATAGTGCTAACAAACGCCACTTTTCATCTCCAAATCCTCTACATAAATTGGAAATCACTCGTGGCATTACTTACGATAATTACTATTATATTCATGTCTACTACCTTTCTTATATATTGGGTGGATTTTTGTTAACTTGCATTCTTTTGGAACGTTTAATATTCTCTATAATGAACGTAAGTCTGGCTTTGGAACATCTTAGAGTGAACAAATCAATCATTGTTACATCATATAAGGTAGAAACGACATGATGACGTTAATGGAGGGTATTTTAGTTATTTAAGCCATGCGGTTCACATCTAGGGATTAATAACAATACAAAGAATCCAAGTAAAAGCTTGATATTGAGCGATTCCGTGAAAATGTGATACCGAGGTGAACTTTAAGAAATTGTCGCAGGAATAGTTCTGTCGACGGAATATAACACATGTTTAGAGATAAAATGTTCTGATTCTACAAGAGAATATTTCAAATATTTACTATTTTAATCTAAAATCAGTGGTAGAACTCGTCATATTCCAAACCTGCAAAAACAAACAATTTTTTTATGAATTTGTTGTTGTTAGCTATTTGATCGTATTAATTTGTTTTATTTAACAAACTCTTTTGTTAAACCATATTCTGGCCCTTTTAGCCGCTACTGTAACAATATTAACTGTATTTTAATGTTACAGATACCTTAAATGTGCTCTATTACTGTTAAGTGTATGCAATGGTCACTCAGTCACGGAAACGTATACAAATCATTGTACACAACTTAATAATTGATGGATTAAAATTTCTTCCCGGATTCTAGGTCATCGTTACATAACTAACTAACGCACTGGCCCTGTCGAACTCCAAGGTTCATGACCGCGCAGACATATACGCTACATCCCTATCCTGAGATGTTTTATAATCGTCCCCTGTATAATATACTTCCCACAAATCATGGTTAATGTTACTCTCCCTTCTCATTCTTGGCCGATCTGCTGGACGCTCATTTTTTGGAAATACCTACCTTGGTTTATTTTAATAGGATATTCTGAATTTCGTTGTCAAACATCGAGAAATGTGACCACTAGAGCGATTTTTAAATTTTCGTTTGAGTTGAACTCCTACACCTAATGATTTTAACACATAATAGATAACAACTAATCACTCGCCGCATATATATATATATATATATATATATATATATATATATATATATATATATATTTTTAATGTTATAATGATTCATATAGATTAATGTATCGACTTACACATTAACAGTCTATTTGTCAGAGTTGGTAGATATATATATGTATATATTATGGGTGTACAAGAGGAGCCGGACATCATAGACATTATAGAAAAGAAAAGATTACAGTGGTATGGCCACGTAAAAAGAATGCGAGAGCTAAGATTTCCTAAAAGGTTTATGGAATACATCCCAATAGAAATGAGGAAGAGAGGAAGAGCGTAGAAAACTTGGATAGAAGGGCACTAGTAGCTATGAATATCAGGGGATTGGAGGAAGATTAATGGATGGACAGAGAGGAATGACTTTTGGTTTCCGAAAGACGGTGGCAGCTGCCATGATACCGGATGATATATATAATTCCAAACACCAAACAAAAAGTTAAGAATAATCAACGCGTTTCAATAACAAAGTTATCATTATTAAGTCTTGAAAAGATAGCTTTGCTGTTGGAACCCGTTGACTATTTTATACTTTTTTTTTGTGTTTTGGATTATATTCTTCTTCTTCTTCTTGTAAGCTCATGTTTCCCTGAACAGAGATTTAGGCGCTCTCCCCCTACAGGGAACAATTTGAACCATACTAATTTAGTTATACTTGTTTTCGTATAGATGCCATTTGAGTGGTCCGTGGTCAGCGTTTCGCCTCGTACTGGCATCTAGGAAACCAAGGTAGTACTAGGATGTGAAAATTCGGTAAATGTTTGCTTTGACGCCTTTTAATTCAGGCTTAAGGATCTTTTACGAGCCTGAAAATCTTCAGACTCGGGACCTACGGCTTAAAGTCCCTCCCGGAGGACTCGCACCTTGGATTTTCCGTCCTCAAAAAATCCATCGACCGCGGCCGGGTTTGAACCCGCGACCCTCGGGACCAGAGGCAAGGAGCATAACCACTAGTCCACCGCATTATATATAAATATATATATATATAGCCCACAACTGTGGTCTCGAGGTAGCGTGCAGCCTTGTCACACAGCGGGCCCGGTTTTGATCCCCGGTCGGGGCAGTTTTTCTGGGTGAGGTTTTTATCGGGGTTTTTCCTCACCTGTAAGACAAATATCAGGAAATCTTTAAGGCCGAAACGGTCTCCTAAATCATATGGACATCATCATCGTCCTTATCATTATCATCATCATCAACATCATCATCATCATTCTTTACCGGTGTGGAAAGCAACGGGAGGCTACCACACCTACAATTCCCTAGTGAATCTGCAAAAATAACATGAAAATGCTATGATTGCAGGGAAGGACCTGCCTTCGGGCAGAATTACTATGGATGGATGGATGGATATACTATAGTAATTCTGCCCAAGGGCTGGTCTTTCATCGCAGTCACAGCATTTGAATGCCATGTTTGCAGCTTTACTATGGAATTATATATGTGGTAGCATTCGTTGCTTTCCACAGCGGTGAAGGGAGATGAAATTATAAGGATGATGATGATGGCCGAATGATTTTCGGGGACCGTTGGACCCTAAGCTTCCTAAAATCTGTCTTACAGGTGAGGATCAACCCGAAAAAATCTCACCCAAGAGCCTGTCCCGACCTGGAATCGTTCCCGGACCCGCTGCGTGATTTATTAAGAACGGAACTTCAACACCTCCAGACGGTATTCACAGCCAATGGATACACCAGGAAAGAAATCAACCGAGCCAATCATCCCAGACGATACAGCAGCAAGGAATCAGAGGAAAAAACTTTAATCAGGGCATTTTTACCGTTCATCAAGAATGTAACGGACCGCATTGGAAAACTACTAAAGAAAGAAGACATAAATACAGTATAGAATAGAATAGAATAGAATAGAATAGATTTATTTAGCCTGGTGGAGTTAAGGCCATGTAGAGGAAGTTCAAGTAATGTGGGCCCTTCGGTTTGAGTGGACCCAATTAATATCTTCTTTAATTGGTACTGCCCTCGAAAAGAAAATGTTTTAATTTCTTTCGCTAATCAACTTAGACATGTTCAATGACTGTTTCTTTTATTCTTTGTGCGCAGAAGGGTTTATTTGTGACATTTATGAAGACAACCAATTTAAAAGTTCTTCAAGCTAAGAATTAGTTTTTAATTTCCGCTATTGAATGTGATAAAATATTGAAAAATCACCTAAATATATTATATTATGTAGATGCTGTTTCAATACACTAATGGGTTTAGTTTGATATCACGTGACATGGCGGCTGTGTAAAATAATTAAACATAAAACAAAGTAATTTGGTTAAAGTGGACTTGGGTGCACTTTACACGAATAAGTATATTTTATCTATAAGGATGCTATATGTAAAAACCATGCACTTAATTTTATTTAATTTATTTGTAATTTTGCTAAACCCAAATCTTTGTCTGCAGATGAATGACACCTGAATGTTATAATCAACAATAATTTTTCAAAACATTAAATAAATATCAACACTTATTAATTACGATCAGTCATAAATACTTTCAGATTACTTAGTGACTGTTTGTATAAATTAATGGAGTAAATAAACTTACAAATAGTCTAAAGGCTAAGGTGGACTCTTCGGTCCATTTTATCCGAATATGGAGGTTAAAGTGGACCTATCTTGTAACGTAAAAAAGTTAATAAATTATGAAGAAGTTTCCATATTTGAATAAAATAACAATGCTATTTCATAGTTATAGCACTAATGATAATCACTGTAATTAAACAAAATTCGAAAATCTTAATTAAAAGAAGAAAAACAACAAATTAAAAATAGGGTCCCACATTACGGGAAATTTCTCTAATTTTCTTTATAGTAAAAACTGAACGTGTTAGAAAAAACTGAAAAGTCTTTTCGTGATCAGCATGCAAAATTGGTCTAGAGACACATATTGGTATTTTTGATGATTAAAAAAAATGATGTTTTAGACCAGTGTTATTCTTTCCTCTTAAAGGCACCGAATTCCCCTAATGTTATTGTTTTCCTAAGACTAATATTATCGCTAGCCTGATTGTTATGATATCTACAGTAACAAATTGTTGGATAATAATCTCTACATAAACTACAGTAATGAATTTGTTTGGAGAATAAATATTTCACAAATCGCATATCGGTATGTTCTGTAATACTGCTTTTTTAAGAAGGAATTGTATTCCGTAATAGTATTGCAAGAAGCGTGTTAATGGAAAGGAAAATGTATTATGAATAGAGTCTGGGTTTAGAACGAAAACACAATATTAAAATAGTATGAAAAAAGGTAAGGTTTTTGGAAACTCTTAAAAGGGAGTATAACGAACAAAAGTGAATGCATAACCATTCCTACTTTCATTTCACTACATTAAGAACAATTATACTTAATTATATTCAATTTTACTTAATATGTTTGGAGGCTGATTCCATTCCTTTGTTATGTAGAATGCCTTTGTACAAGGAAGGTAATCACATAAAAACCAGTGCTGTAAAGTATTTGGTTTTCACTCTGAAATCCAAAGCCCTGCACTTTACTAGTTCTTCAAGGTAGGATTCTTTAAAAACCGTAATATAAGTTCGTCACGTTTATGAATTCAATAATAAAAGTACCTAGATTGACGAGATTTATGTTAAATGTTGTTAAAATATATCAGAACTGATTAAAAAAGTGAACCTACATAAAAATCGGAAAACCCGGGAAGTTAAAAACCACGTAATCTTGAGTATTTTAGAAAGTTACAACCTGCTACACAGGATATTTCGAGTTCTATGACGATAAAAAAGTATCTGCTTTAACATCCGGTAAATGTAAACACTCTACTCGTCTCCGGTCGAGAGATGAGGTAAAGCCCTTGTTATTTAACCCATTCGCGTCAGAAGACGAGGTGCAGTCGCTTAACTCTGCCTGTTATATATAATAACTGATATCTTAAGTTCGACACAATGAAAACATTAACTGCATAACAAATATATTCAGCTTTTTGTAAATTATCATCCAGAAAGTTTTACTTACTTTATTTTATATTATTTTAATATTATTATATTCCATGTTTTTGTTAGTATTAGATCACATCACCATTGTCTTTTGTTTAGTCTGTATTTTAATAATATCTTAAAATTGTAATATGTATGTAATTTTTGTGCAATTTTACTATTCGCTGGTTGAGTGGAAGAGAAGGGCTTGTGGCCTTAACTCTGCGAGCTGAGATAAAGCATTATTATTATTATTACTATCATTATTATTATTATGTGTGGAAAGCAACGGGAAGCAACCACACCTCTAATTCCCTAGTAAAACTGCAAAGCATAGCATGAAAATACTCTGATTGCAGTGAAAGACCTGCCCTCGGGCAGAATTACTGTGGATGGTGGATTATTATTATTATTATTATTATTATTATTATTATTATTATTTTATATATTATTATTATTATTATTATTATTATTAAGTATATGATGTGGATGTTGTGGTGGCATGTTCGGTGATTATTTGGGCCTTAAATTTAACCGATATTTATCTTACAGGTGCGGAGAGACCCCGATATATTCTCACCAGGAAACTTGTCACGATCGGACATCGAATCCGAGTCCGCTGCATATGAGGCAGAGACTACACAGGTGACCCAAGAATGTATTCAAATGTAAATATGTTATCTCTTCTATTATACTGTTAGGCGCAAAAGTGAACATCTCATTTTTTATGTAAGCTTTGTTTTCAAAAGAAGCTTAGGTACATCGAAGATGAAAACAAGAAAAACAAATTGCTGACCATCCGTAAACAAAGAAGGAAAACAATTTACAAAGTACTATTTTCTACGTAATCTCAATAATGTGGTAGACATTGCGATACTGATGGCAGTTCCGATATTCAGATGTTAGCCCAGGACGGAAGCTTGGTTAGATATTCTCTTGAGTGGAAAGGCGAAATAGAATAAATATTTAACCAACTTACTCAATGGCACTATCGAATCCATAGGTAGTTAATTACATATATATATATATATATATATATATATATATATATATATCAGTTTTTAAATATTTTATTAATCTTCTTGCAACTTGAGGCTGCTTGAAGAAAGAACATGCTACTACAACGCAAATACTGAGAGATGAAAACAAGTGCATGTGAATATAACAAAACATTGAGATAATGAAATACACAAGCAATTGTAGACGTGTGAATTAGACGTTCTGTAAAGATGATTCCTTAAGATTCACCAACAACTGTGATGGCTAGATCTTGTGGATAGTTGCAGAAAGTAGTATTCTTATAAAAAACCTTAGATTTAGATCAAATTATATAAACTACCACAACTTTGTCACAAATTATAACCCTAATATACCTGCAGGGGAAATAGGATCTATATATGTGCAATAATAATAAATAAATATTACTTGACATACCTCTCACGTAATTTCTATGTTTTTCTTTCTTTACTCGAATCTATGTAGGTGATAATCTCTACGTATTACAGGGTCACCCGTAACTGCAACTTCTCTAAAAAACATTAAAATGCAAATTCATACAGCAATTATTCTACCAATAATATTTTATGGATACCAAACCTTCTCTTATACTCTTACTTTCAGAGAGGAGATAACGTTACAAGTGCTAGAGAATAAAGTTTGTATGAAACATTTTGGACCAGAGAGAGACAAACAGACAAGTGATTGGAGATGACTTAATAACAGAGAGCTAAATGACCTTCGTCGGAAGCCGATGTATTAAGAACAGTTAAATCTCATAAATTGATTGCAGAACGGATGGGAAATAAAAGAGGAAATTAGAAACTGTATAGAGAAAGTAAGAGATAGAGGGTACAGTAGGTATTGCCTAGAATGAGGTGGGAGAATAACCTTAACCACCACTAGAGAGAGGAAAATTACACATGAATGACTGAAAAATATTAGTTAGGGATATGGGTATATGGAGAGTTTATATTTGCGCGGCCATGAATCTACGGATTCGATAGTGTCAGAGAGTTAGTTACATCACCTCACACAGAACACCAAGCTAAATTTAGTTAACGATATCAAGATGACCAGCAACTCCGTTCCTCTTACTATTTACACGTAATATGTTTAGTTTTGGTTCACATTTAAACAGATCGGTATTTAGTTTAAAAGTTAACAAAAATGACTCATTCTAACTCCAATTCCATGCCGCGACAGGCCTAGAAGGACCTTGGTAGCTCAGTCGGTAGAGCATTGGCCCAGAAAGCCAAAGGTCCTGGGTTCGAGTCACAGTCTTGGCATATAATTTTTCTCTTCAAATATGATCATTAAAACTACTTATTTCAAACCAGTTGTAACACATGCAGCTGAGACTCGAGCAGAATCCGAGCTACAGAAATGAAAATCTTACGTGTAATTGTACATAAAACAAGGAGAGATAGAAAAGGGAATGACAAAATCAGCGAGACATTAAGTGTAGAAAAATTAACAATATACATAGGAAAAAGATAGACTAAAGTAGTTTTGACATTTAAAAAGATTTAAAAGGAAAGAATACCAGAAAGACTGTTAAATCTCAAGATACAAGGAGGTAGACCACGAGGAAGATGGATTAACCAAGAGAAGAAAAGTCTACAAGAGAGAGGATACGACTGGGAAGAACTAAAAAGAAGCAAAGCCTGGGAAGATAGAGACGGTTGGAGGCACATTTGTTCTGAAAGGAGGACACGCTAAGATGATGAAGGCTGATCAACAAAACTAAATATATGGTCACACACATAAATACATTATATAATGGAAATGGACAGTAAATGTTAAATGAGGAAAATTTGAAGAAGTGGCTGAATTCAAATACCAAACTTACTATGTTTTTGTTATCCATTTCATACATCTCAATGATGGAAATCATATTTAAAGAGAAAAATTATACGGGTTCAAGTCCCGGTCTGAGCGTATAATTTTTCTCTTTAAATAGGACCTAACTAACTAACTCATTGGCACTATCAAAACCCATAGCTTCATTGTCATACGGACATTAGCTCTCCATACATCCCTATCCCAAGCTAATGTTTTTCCAATCATTCCCTGTATAATCTACCTCCCTCAAATCATGGTTAATGTTATTCTCCCACCTCATTCTTGGTCTACCAACTGGGCGTTTTCCCTCTGGTTTTCCTACAAGAAGCTTCCATGCCCGTCTTTCATTCCCCATTCGTGCCACATGCCCTGTCCATCGTAGTCTACGAGACTCAACTGTTCTCATTATATCTCTCTTCCTATAAAGACCATGTAATTCACCGTTATGTAATCTTCTCCATTCACCTGTCTGTTCATCTCTTTGGTCCAAAAATTTTCCTAAGAACTTTATTCTCAAATACTCGTAATCTCCTTTCCTCTCTTAAAGCAAAAGTCCATGTTTCACATCCATATAATATAACTGATAGAATGACAGTTTTATATATTTTTAATTTAATATTTTTCGAAAGGAGTTGAGACGTCAAGAGTCTCTGTAATACATAACAGCACGCATTTCCAGAACTGAGCTTGTGTTTCATCTCATTCCTTCTTCAAATCAGGGTTAATATTATTCTACTGGCGCGTGCGCAATATAAATGTAAATGAAATTCCTTTCATTGGGGAGAGGGAAAAATGCATTCTACACATTACACTGCCGGACTGTAGTCAGGATCCGAAGGAGCATCGTTTCAGCTAACTGGTTAGAAAAAGTGGGACTTTACCCACACGCTGTATCACAAAGTTGGAATGAGATATCATAAAATTCAGAGATAACAGAACAACTGCGCACTATATTGACGTTCATTTCCACAAAGTTGTTGGCAAAACTTTATAAAAGGCTGTTTTTAAAATCTCACATATCAACAGCATTCAGAGGCGTCGCGACGTCAAATCGGGCGTCCGCCTCCTTACAGCAATGTCACGTTACCAGGTATATGTTGGGTTTTATAAAATCGCCTGAAAATGGAACATTGCAGTTAACTAGAAACTACTGTATCGTCACAAAGTGGAGACAGTTAAATCTGTGCGTGCAAATTGTGCTAGGAATGTGCTGTCAATTCTTTTCTTTCTCTTGCTACGTTGCCACTTCCTGTCCCATGTATTCTGTTATTTGACTGGGAGAGGAGCGCTGGTAAATACTGTGTTTTTTAATGATCCGACAGCTACAGAAGTAGTTGACCAAATGAATAATCCAGCAACCATGTTACTACTGGGCAGTGAGCTGTCCCTCTTTTGCCTTCTACATTACATGTTGCAATTCCCGTCTTTTATTGTAAAACTACATATTTTGTCTCTTAGTTAAAAAATAATTTTCATAATTAGAATATAATTGAAAACAGTAATATGAAAATATTATGCATTATGCTATTATGTATTATAGAGACTATTGGCGTCCCAACTCCTTTCAAAAAACGTTATACTGAGAAATTATAAAACTGTTTATTCTACCAGTTATATTATATGGATGTGAAACATGAACTCTTAATTTAAGGGAGGAAAGGAGATTACGAGTATTTGAGAATAAAGTTCTTAGGAAAAATTTTGGACCAAAGAGAGATATACAGACAGGTGAATGGAGAAAGCTACTTAACAGTTAGCTGCGTAGTCTTTATGGGAATCCACAAATAAAAAGAACAGTTAAGCCTCGTAAACTACGATGAGCAGAACATGTGGCACAATGCCTAGGCTTTGTCCAATAATGTCAAAATCCAAATGTTACGCTTGAATGGGGCTTTGATCGATGTAGCTTTGGAGAAGTGTTGCATTGTAACGTAGCAACGATTGAACGGTTTAAAATTTCATTCTGTTTCTGCAGTGCCGTGGAAAATATTAGCTCATGTTTTGGGATATGGAAGTTAGGTAAGTTTGAATACATTCATCACACAAATATTAGAATAAATACACTTCTTATTATACACTGCAGCTTCATTTAGTTGAATACTTAAAGATTTAATTCCAACGCTTCCTGTCACTAATACAATTTTTATATTCAACTAGCTAATGCGCTCCTACTCCTAAATAAATAAAATATTGTTTTTAAATTTTCGTTCAGGTAAACTCCTACACCTGATGTTTTAGAGCACAATAGCAGCTAAACACTCGCCGTACCTGAAAATGTGTATACACAAAGTTATACGTTTCGACCAATCAAACATGGCTGTTTGCCAGAGTCAATTCTTATTTTCGGATTTGAGGTAAACCCCAGTTAAAATGGTGGGATTTCGATGTGTTTTTACGTGGCTCGGTTTATTTTAATAGCATATACTGAGTTTTGTTGTGAAACAACGAAATTTGCGACCGCAGAGCAGCTTTTTAATTTTCGTTTCTGGTGAACTCCTACACCTACAGGTTTTAGAGCATAACAGGTAGCGGCTACAGACTGAGATGGGTGGGTCATATAATGACAATGGAGGAGGAGAATACCACTAGAAAGCTTACACTACTGAGACCAGATGGAGGAAGACCGAAGTTGAGATGGAGTAGAGGAAGCTCGGTGTCCGGGGATGGAGAAGGGCATTGGTTAGGGATGCGTGGAAGAGCAGCCAGGGCCCATAAAGGGTTGTAGAGCTAGAAGAAGAAGAAGAAGAAGAAGAAGAAAGCGGCTAAACGCTCGGCGTACTTGAAAACATGTATGTACAAATTTTCATGAAGTTCTGTTGAGGGGTTTAGAAGTCACAAACATATACAGACTGCTAGCTAATACCCGGGGTGCGTTGCTACGCCCAAATAGATGAAATATTATACATTAACTAAATTGTATGGTATACGCTGAGACGAACCAAACAATGACTTTCAGGTAAATATCCACTTCTAATTGTCGGATTTCGCTCATTTTTTGATAATATCTACCTCGGTTTATTTTAATAGGATATACTGTGTTTCGTTGTGAAACATCGAAAATTGTGACCGCTAGAGCGACTTTTAAATGTTTACTTCTGGTGAACTTCTACACCTAAAGGTTTTAGAGGGTCCAATTGTGAATCTGAACCATTGAGGGACCCCATCAAACACACACAACAATTTTCATCAAAATCGGACCAGTTGTTTAAGAGGAGTTGAGTGACAAACACACGTACAGAGAATTATATATAAAAATAAAGATTATTCAGTCTTGTAACATCTAATTTTCGGTCTGGCTTGGAGTCTAGTTGTTAAAGGTTTCACTGGGAATGTTTTTTAACAATAAAAGTATTTCATCACACATTCTGCATAAATGGACAAACCAAATTAATATTTGTGCTCTTGTGCATTTTATTTATTCAAAACCTCAGGTTGTCATTTTGACATTTCCGGTGTTCTCTTTTGGCACTGGAGTAATTGTAACCCGTTTATGAGGTTGGGGCGCCCGGAAGGAGGGGTTACGACTGTGCTGGTGTTATGATGGGCGATGATGATGATAATAGTGGTGCGCCACGAGAGTCCTTAATCCTAAACTTAATCTAAGGCGAATATGAATGACGATGATTATGATGGCCGTATAATGTTGCCTTACATTTGTCTTATTGGTGAGGAAAAACCCCGAGAAACCTTCACTCAAGAAACTTGTCCCGACCGGGGATCGGACCCGGGCCCGTTGGATATATATTTTATACTTTTTTATTCAATTCATCACTTGTTCTACAATTTCTGCTGCTCGAAAATTTTCCAAATACACAGGGTGCAGCATAAGTCAGTTAACCGAAAATGCAAATATATTATTTTCTGTAGCTTACAACAACTATACAAAAAACAACTACCGAAATTGTTCAAAGTGACCTCCCTTGTTATTTAAGCATTTATGACGTCGTTTTAATACTGATTTACACAATTACCCATTATTAACAAAAGTGTTTTCAAATTCCTGTTCAATCAAATGATGCAGGTTTAGTGGTTTTATCCTTCAAAATCACCTCAAGCAGTAGTGTTTGAGATTATATTCTCAAGGTCCCGTATTCAAACTCCTGTTTCAACCAATCTGATTTTTCCCTTGTAACCCTGTGCAGTGGTTAATTGACTTATGACGCACCCTGTAGTTATCTTTCATAAATTAACACGCTCTACCGACAGGTTGTATCTGGGTGACACAAGAGACCGAAAAGTAGTGCGTAAATAGGGAGAGGTTAACCCCTTAATTGGTGAAATTAATTTTTTTAATGCCAGCTTATTTGAATGCATCGGACTGGAGTGAAAACAAATCATGAATAACCATAATTTATTTTGTATATATTGTTGTATAATTTTAAGCAAATTTAAATAATTTTTACTGATTAATTTTACCCACTATTAATTAAGAATATTGGGCTGATTCCTCATTCGCCGAAGAACTCCGTGACCTTGTAAAGTGCGTATATGTTCCAAAGTACCGACAGGTCGTCTTTGTACAGTATGTATATGTTCAAAAATGTGATAATTATAGTAAAATAACATCTTCGTTGGAAATATTTGCGTTCATTATAAACAACTGACTGACGTTAGCAGTCTGACCAATGTAATTACGGTAAATGCCGAAAATAATTTAGTTGAGACTACAGCAGGCCGTGACACCAATTAGAGTAAAATGGGTACAAGTACCAATTATTGTTGTATATTGTTTCAAATAAAGTTCAGTTCATTTAAAATGCAGTGATTTGTTTCGTATAATGTATATTAACACTACATTTTGGATATATATTTTTGTATATACATTGTACGTAGTATACGAAAAGGGCAGTGGGTTTACTTCCCGCCCTAGGTATGTAATTTGTAATATTACAGTATAGTTACTTATTGGTTGGCAACCACGAAATTTAGGAAACTGAACTTTCAATCATGGTCGCAAGTACGACAGAAGAACGCACTATCGTGCAAAAAGATGGTAAAAATGTCCTTTCTTGGTAAGCGATAACAATAATGTTGATGTAATAACTGTACCGTAACGAAGCAACGTCACTAAATGTCAAAATGCAAAATATTTTTACAAATCGAATTTTAAAATATATTAATATTTTACAGATTGAATTCATCTATCCATATATACTGTGAAAATGTATACATAGACCATCCTCTATCAGGTGCATAGTTATCATCTTTAAATGAAGGGCACCAGGAAAAATCTAGCAAAGTCACTTTTCCACCACTAAATAATTGTCTTTTAATTGAGGCGATTGCATACAAAGGGGTATATGTCATTTGTTATTCTCTTGAAAAAAATGGGTGTGTAAAGGCATTGATGTCTTTTTAGACTTATCTGGGGGAAAACACGCATCATCCGAAGTTATCATTTTGAATTACCTATGAATTTGTTACACAACTTCAAGTTTAAAAATGTTTTCTCAATACTGCATCTAACCTCCCCGATTATACAACGTACCTACATTTTTTAAATATGTGCTAAAGTAGGAAGGAAAATAAACCCATGATTAAACAGTTTATTTTAAGATGATCTTGTAAAGGCTTCCGGGCTGTTGGCCGTAGTCTTTGAGGCTTGTAGTTCCCCGACATTTCGCCAGAGACTGCGTCCGGCATCCTCAAATATTTTACAAGATCATCATAATAACTCCGGCCGTGAAAGCCTAAGTCAGTTTCGCACTTCTACAATATAGTTAGTACTTTGCATTGAGAAACTCACACAATAAAGTGACTATCCTGGTACTTTTCCTGTCCCTCAAATGTGTGTTGACACACTATATAAAGCTAAACTCATTGCAAATCAAAACAAATTTAATTCTAAAATTGCAAATATTCTGTTTTTCATTCTTATGGATAACATTTTCTTTCATTCTGTTTTAATAGTAATCATCCCCGTTCCTTAATATAAACAAAACTTGATACCGCGAGAGGCTGCAAGACAATTGATCTATGAATTGGCTGACGTCTTGTAGAGGAAGGAGATCCCACAGGATGTCTCCTAATTCTTACAGTCGCTATTTATTAGAGTTGCGCAAATTCATCGCGATCCTGCAGTATCTTAAGTAACTACTAACTCACTGCCTCTATCGAACCCTTAGGTCGAGCATAAGCTCTCCATACATCCCTATCCTGAGCTAATGTCTTCCAATCATCCACTGAATAATGTACTTCCGTTAAATCATGGATGTTATTCTCCCACCTCATTCTTGATCTAACAACTGGGTGTTTCCCTATGGACACCGATCTCCTACTGACCTATATTCCATGAGAAAATTCCTTCTCCATAGGGTTTTGTGGACCTGTGCCAAGACACAATACATTAGGTCGTTTCTTTTTCGATTCCTGTATTAATTATGGAAATTTCCACATCAATGATTTTGTTCCACTTATTGCTTGTTATCTACTTATTTATAATTTCGATCTTATTGATTTTTGTCCTTTAATAATTCTCTGTCTTTTGCAAGTTAATACATGACATTCATCAGACTACAATATTATACACTACATAAGTTAGTTATTTCGGTAGATCAACATAATGTTTCAGGTCTAGTTTAATGTAAAAGTTAACAAAACAAATTTCATAAAACATCACGAAGTGAGTGTGTGAAGGCATCAAGTTATCTGGTGGAAAGCACTCATCACCCCAAGTTATACCCACAGGTCTCAGAGAGCTATTGCAAAAGTAGGAGATTATGGCTGACGCCACTTTAAACAATTGGAGACTACTTATGTCCCAAGTGTTCAGCACTGTGAAAAGGACATTTTTAGCCAAGAAATATATCTGGTACTAATTCATTTTAGAGGCTGAATAGAACCCAGTGACATGATCTTGCTACATTGTTTGGTCAAGAGGTAAAATTCCTGTCCTCATCTGGAATCGAACTCGCGCCCTCACGGCTTGTAGTATATTGCCTCAGCAAATTACGCAACGTGTTTCCGACTGTGTTTTTCAGAATACTTTAATGAAATTTTCCTGATGTTGGTAGTCTTATTGAAAACACTAATTCATCCTCTTTTTTTGTTTATTTTACCCTAAACCTTTTTTGTTTTGTGCACCACAAATGGACTTGCATATTTTTGCGCTGCGCGCATGAAAATAAATGTGAACTAAAAGTAAACATTAAACAGGTACATGATAACCTGCCCAGCTGAGTGTTTAGTTGTGACTCCGGTACATCATGAACATAGCAAAGAACAACACAATGTAACAAACACATATCATACCCAAAGTTAATTTCGAAAGAGCAACTCTTTAATAAAAATATATCGACGACCATCAGCGGTCCCACGACCTTGACGAGAGAACGAAAGATGGCAGAAGGGAGATCAATGGGCAGGAGGAAAATATTAGCCGTAGAGAAGATTATATTCTACGTGATATTCTATTCTATAGTAATTCTGCCCGAGGGCAGGTCTTTTACTGCAAACACAGCGTTTTCATACTATGCTTTGCAGCTTCCTACGGGATATAACCTTAAATAAATCCTAGTTTGGATGTTAGAACCCACTCCAGAAACATTCCGACAAAAGAGGCTACATTATGTATAGTCGGGTAAAATATTCATTCAGTGTTATGATGTTATTTCTATTTAACGACGGTCTTTAACATTAGAGCATAATGCAAATCTGAGCGGAAAAAGGATCAACATACTTTGCTCGGAGTTCAAACGTGAGGTTCTTTTAAGTGCCATAAATATATTCACGGGACCGAAGTATTTGGCGACGAAACCGGTACTTTGTATTATTACGCTCTGTAGATCCACACGTCTCGGCGGGTGATTCTGGAAGCCATTAGTCCACCAAGATTGTCTACGACGTTCAAGAAGAAAACAAAGAGAATATATTTTATATATTTATTCTACTTGCATTAATATTACATACTAACCAACTCAATGACATTATCGAACCCGCACGTTCATGGTAGCACGGACATAAGCTCTCTATACATCCCTATCATCAGCTAATGTTTTTCAGTCATTCCCTGTATAATCTACTTCCCTCAAATCATGTTTAATGTTATTCTGCCACCTCGCTCTTGATCTACCAACTGGCATTTTCCCTCTGGTTTTCATATAAATAAGCTTCCTTGCACATCTGTCATTCCGCTTTCTTGCCACATGCCCTGCACACCACAGTCTACGAGACTTAACTGTTATTATATCTGGCGTCCTATAAAGACCATATAGTTCATTGTTACGTAGTATCCTCCATTCACCTTTCTGATCACCTCTCTTTGGTCCAAAAATATTCCTAAACACTTCCCCACCAATGTCATAATAACAAAATTTTAACATGGTGTCACAATTTTATAAAGATAGGCTGTGATTTGAGAATTTTTTAATAAGGGGTTCCAAGAGAAAACTAAATGTAATTTAATTAAATAAAAATAAAATGTAATTTTATTTGATTTTCATATTTATTATATAATTCAGTGACAACTGTACCTTCTTCAGACATGTTAACAAATTATCAATTGTTTTCCAACTGATCTAAGCAACAATACAACAATATTTATTTAAATTTTTTAATTTAACAAAGGGGATTCATTCAAATCAAGTTGAGAATTTAACAGTGTGTTACTTCTCTTCAATTTATTAATTTCTAATTTTCATCAAGTAAACACCAACTCAATTGATTATTTGAATGTAGTTTGTTGTTTTATTTGATATGGGGCTTCTCCGCTACATTAGAGTAGTTTAACCTCACAATGTTACGTACCGGGCCTTACGTCCGGAGAGCGATTTTAACTGTGGATCACACACGTACTCTTTTAACCACACAAGCACATGGTGGGCCTCAGCTCAATGTCAGTGCCTCCTCCAAGACAACACAACACGTCATTCACACACACACATTCATACCAAACATGGCGAATATGATAATGATGGCTACATGATGTTTGCCGCTAATAATTTACAAAGAAGACAACTTTCACAAAGCATTGGTATAAAATGCGCCTTGTTCAATAACAAAATATATGCAATAACTTACGAGTACGTTACGACGCAACACCACTAAATGTCAAATTGAAAAATATTTTAAATTAATAAAATACGAATGTTTCACAAATTGAATTCAAAACGGTTTTATCTAGAAGTTTATACTCCTAAAAATTTTAGACACATGAATGTCAAACCCTTTTTTTTCTATCAGGTAAATATAAATACATTTTCAGATACCATATTTATCATCGTTTAAATGGCAGACATTCAATACACGTAACAAATGTAACTTTAAATTTACAAATATTCTATTTTACCTTATTTTAGTTAACATTTTGTTATTATGCTTTAAAATTAAGTCATTTCTTTCTTTAAATTAAATTCATGGAGCGGTAAGTGCGCAAGGCACTTGGTATAACAGAGAGGTAGACGTTATAGCTATGTGTGATAAGTGGTCAACCGTCAGATTCCCAAAGTTTTATATACGGTATATGTATTCCTCACAATTCTATGTGGACACCGTTCCACACTAGCCGACATTTAGTGAGTAAATCCTTCCGCACGGGGACTCGAACCAAGTCATGATCAGTAGCTCTGCGACAAAGCGTAATGTCTTAGACGCTGTACATTATCATTATATGAACATTTCCGCGCCAACAACTCTTCCATCCATTGCTTATTTTTTATAAACTCTACGTTACATACGTATTGTTTGAAATATCCATTTTATTAATATTTTTCACAATTCTCTATATTTTTTTTATTTATTGCTGGGCGTCTGTATGTTCTCAGACCTCAAAGTTATACATTTTTAAGTTGCTTGTTTACCTATCATTATCATCGATTGGGTTAATTTAATGCAAAAGTTACGAAAACAATGAAGTTTAAAAAAAACACAATAAAATGACATGAAAATAGTACGTAAAGGCACGCACGTGTTTATTAGGTAAAATACACATAATCCCAATTTATATCACGGCTAATTGCTGTAATTCATCCCACTGCAGGGCTTACGAAGCCCTTGGGATATTGAGTAGTTAAGACTCACACCTTTCTAGACATGTGGTGCAAGATATCAGCCGGATTGTCAGCCCTTCCCAACGGCTTTACACTTAGAACGTATGTACGGTACTCAACTGGTTGAGACGCACGTGAAATGCGCCGTGAGAATGTTTATATATTATGAATACGTCTTGTACAACAATTTATATAACGTTAGGGATGTCGGCTGCGGTGGACTAGCGATTATGCTCCTTGCCTCTGGTCCCGAGGGTCGTGGGTTCAAACCCGGCCGGGGTCGATGGATTTTTTTAGCATGTAAAATCCAAGAAGCAAGTTCTCCGGGAGGGACTTTAAGCCGTGGGTCCCGAGTCTGAAGTTTTTGAGGCTCGTAAAAAATCCTTAAGCCTGAATGAAAAGGCCTGTAAGCAATATTTGCCGAAATTTCCCGTCCTAGTACTACCTTGGTTTCCTAGATATTAGTATGAGGCGGAACGCTGACCATGGACACTCAAAAATTACATCTATATGAAAACAAGTGTAACAAACTTAGTATGGTTCAAATTGTTCCCTGTAGGGGGAGAGCGCCTAAATCTCTGTTCAGGGAAACATGGGCTTACAAGAGAGGATTTGTGATTCCTTGTAATGATTGTAAGACTTCTTCAGGAGAAGAAAAACCTGCGTGAATAACATTACCTCTTCGGGAATCGAATCCGCAATCTTCCAGCTTGTACCATATTGCTTTACTAATTACGCAAAGTCCCCGGGCTACTTGTTTCAGAATATATTAACACATTTTCACGTTGTGGCTGCTGTTTGAGGCTCTTGAACTAACCTGTACCCACAAGGAATGTCTTGGGCGAACTGTAAAACACATTTAATTAGTTCCACCATTAAAGACACATCTAGATGTAAGTTAGAGAGAGCACTTTAATAACAAGCCACTTACATATAATAAGTAAATATGAAGAAACTTTATATGAACCATGGAATAGAAAAGGAACCATAACTGAACTACTACATACTTCTCGTTCATTTGAACTTAAGCTAATTTGGAATAAAAAAATCCACTTTTGGCTACTAGCTGTCTTCTCCTATTAACCTATTTTGTATTTCACTTCTACATCAATTGATCTTATCCATACAATTCACACTATATTCCAACGTATTTTAAACACACCTCTCGCCCGAGTTTTCAGCGAGATTCAAACCTTGAACTTCTGATCTACAGAACCATTCCTTAAAAGTCTTGGCTAATTAGTCATGTTGGAAAACTAATATTTTCACTAGCCTAATATGTTATGGTTCTGTTTTCGGAAAATTAAATATAAATTTCAATTTTTTCACGAAATATAAATTATTCCTAGTATTGAAAAACGACTAAATATAAAATACCAAAGAAAGTACAGAAATATGTACACATTCGTGACGTAACAATTACCTCATTCCCATTGTTTGTCCTCGACATTCATATTTTGTATTTATAAAGGAGAAAGAGAGTTTATTTTCTAATTGAAGCTAACTGAAATGTTACCTAATAACCAATGTTAATGTGACGTTAGTGTGAGTTATTACAGTTTTTTATCAATTTTCGACCAATGTTTGTTAATATAAAGAAATGCTCATACTATTTGAATACTTTGTGGAATTAAAAACCTAACGGAGGTTCGGGTGTTACTAATAACCCAACGTTAGACAAAAATGATTAAGGTTAATGTGAATTTATCTTTGTTAGCTGTGTTTAAATTCAAGGCAGACGTGTTTAGATGTGATATTGTTATTGTTTGTGCATAGCAAGTGAGACGATGTGTGTTAAGTAATATCTGATAAAGACCTATTGTGAGGTACATGGCTCAAAATTAGGATAGTTTGTGTATTTTGAAAACCTATATGAAAGGGGTTTTCGCCCGCCCTAACTCCCAAGTTCCTCAGCAAACCACAAGAATGCGTATAAATATTAAGTAAAACTGAAATATACTAAACCTCATCGCGCCATGTTTAAAATTACTGAAACAACACAAACAGTGGCAATAGTTCGTTACAACGAATGTTAAACATCGTTCACTAGGTAGTTCAAATGAACGGATTCTTATCTAGTCCGTGCAACGTGTCTGCATACTTACCAAATATTTGTCTCCCTTGAGAATAAATGATCTGTTTTTCTAAACCAGAAGTAACAACCCACCCTTTTGTTGGATAAACAAACTTTGTACGAGAACCATACGATGAAGCAATAATTATTAATGGCGGAGGTTAAGTCCGTGTTTCCAATATCAGAAATGGTGGAAAAGATATCTACTGGTAGGAGTAACATGTTACCTATAGAGAAGGTGTCATATATACAGAATAAAAATCTTAAACAAGTACTTACTGATCCTCCAAGTTGGGGGTTGGTAGTTACGCCAGTCTCCGTAAACATTTCCTACAAAAGATAGACAAATATTACGTATAATCGGGAAAAACAGTTCAGAAGGCCAAATCATTAAATCAGTGTTATGATATTATTTCTATTTTACGATAAACTTACTTCTCAAAAGTCAAGATTATTAGCATCTAAAGTCAAATCCGAGCGATAAAGGGCCAAACAATTATAAAAAGTCTCCTTTTCCAGCTTCAGTTTCTTTTAAGTGCCGTTAATCCAGTCAGGGAACCAAATTATTTAGTTCACTTCAGAAGGAATCTAGTCTAAGGATTTTTATGTCCTGAAAAATGACACCACCAGGCCGTTTTTGAACCCATGCATTTCTAAATCCGGGAGAAACTATATTAACCACCATTCCACCAATATCGATTACAGCACCTATGATGTGGAGAGAGGGAGAAGATAATATATGTGCTGTAATTGTGTGAGTATTACATGTATTTTGTCAAATTATTATCTAATAAACAACAATGCCACTTCTTTAAAGTTAAATTTACCATATTTATACAGGAAGACAACTATGTGCAGTATAATCTATCTGTAATGGTGCAGCTATAGCCTCTCCTTTATAAGGAGTTACCAGTCCAAGTTAATTTTAAGTTACCTTATTTGTTCATAGATGTCATGCGGTAACACACCGACCCAATGAGACATCTAACAGGCAACTAAGGTATTAATAGGAGGTTGCGGTCGGTAAATTTTGCTTAGAGGCCTCTTTATCCAGGTTTGAGGATCTTTTACGAGCCTGAAAAATCTTCAGACTCACAGCTTATGTCACTCTCGGAGGACATGCTCCTCGGATTTTCCCGTCCCAAAAAAGATACATCGACCCCGGCCGGGTTTGACCCCGCGATCCTCGGAACTAGGGGCAAGGAACATAACCACTAGTCCACCGCATCACAACTATATATAATAACCATTTCAATTTATAATGAGATTTTTTCCCCTAAGCACAATTAGCACATTTATTAAAAGAAGATTCATTTCATAATACTTTGGACGAAATGCGCCTTGTTGACAGCACGAATGACACAATAACCGTAAAGTTACCAAGCAACGTCATTGAATATCAAATAGAAAATTACGGTTTTAAATTATATTAATAAAATATTAATATTTTACAGATTGGATGCAAAACTGTTTAATCTGTGTAGCTGAAATTTACAGACAACGCTTCCTCTATCAGGTAAATGATAAATAACTTTCAAATATCTCATTTATCATAGTTTAAATGCACGTTATTATGACCTACATCGTGATGCATATGAGGCAGGTTAATTCAAATTACAACAAATTAGAAATATTCTATTTTATATAATTTCATATAATAAAGTGTTATACTATTTTTATTAAACTCCTCCGTTCTTTAACTCATTAAAAACTAGTTGGCGCGAGAGCCTAACCACTTAGGACTATTATAGGAAGTCGAAAACCCAGATAGTATATGAGCCTCAACCCGCAGCCTGGAGTTACCTCATGATGCTGACTGGGAAAAATTGTATAAGAAACATTGTCCCCAGTGAATCAAATTAACGCACGTTCCGCAGCTCAGCGCCAAGGCTGCTGCTTCGTCCCGATCCATTCTTAATTTTCTATATTATTAATTATATGAAAGTTTCCAGGTCAATTATTTTCTTCCGTCTATTGATAATTTTATTTATAAACTCCAGGTTATGTAATTATTTGGGATATACACATTTTAATATAATCATCTTCATTAGTAATTATATGTTTGTAGGTTTCTACCGTTTCCCCTGCCACAGGATTTCTCCATACTCATCGCCACACTTATCGTTCAGACTTCTATAAATATGGGGCTTCATCTCATCTCATCGCTACGTTGAACACGAGTTGAGGATGTTATTGTCATTATCAAGTTACACTACTGCTTAATGTTTATCATTTTGTCCTCAGACTTCAGAATCTTAATTGTTAAGTTACGTGTAAATTGTTATTTTTCAGATTTATTTATGGACGTTGTGTAATGTTTTATGTTTTATTGTTGAACGTGTCTAAGTTTCATTTTAAAAGCAAAATTATTTCGAAATCGGACGTACGCTTGTTGTACCATAAATGATATCGAGATACATGCTTTTTGCACCGTAACTTACTTCTAGATACATTTATTATATTTATATCAAAATATATACCTTCATTTACTTTTAATGGTGAAATATTAAATATGGTATTATAACTAAATACAACAAATAGATCAGTCATGGACGGAAGAATAAACAAAGCAAATCTGAGTAATTAGAAATGTGAAAGTTTGACGTTTGTTAAATAAATTTGTGTGAACGCGCATCACCTACATTTTGAGGGGTTAGAGACCACTAGCACCCTCAGGAATATGACATGTAAAAACAATGTAATACGACGGATACTAGTGTTGAAAACGATTAAATTTAAGCTCAACTTTTTACGTACAGTTTCCATAAGAGGGAGCGAGATGGGAAGAAAAGTAAAAAAGTAAAAACGGACCGAGATTAGTATTGAATCCATTGTCTTTGTAGTCGTAAGTTGATTCTTGACATCCCGATGGCGTTAAACGCTATCTCCACAGGGATTTAAAACCACTCATATTTAGTTCAAAACCGCATTTCGGAGTCGCCGAGAATCAAGTTCGCGTTTAGCGCCGTGAACAAAAGAGGAGTGAGAAGGTGTAAAGTAAGCTGATGACAAGGAAATGCGGATAAATTATGTATGCGATTTTATATATAGGCTGTGTGTGTGTGTATGTGTGCGTGTGTGTGTATGCGCGCGTGTGTGTGCGCGCGCGTGTGTGTGTGTGTGTGTGCACAACGATAGTCTATATAAACTATTATTCGCTAAATTATGTAGACAATCATCCCATAAACATCAAATTATTTTACGAGCCTGAAAATCTTCAGACTCAGATCCCACGGCTAAACGTCCCTCCAGGAGGACTTTTCCCTTCGAAGCGGTCGCGTTTGAACCTGCGACCTTCGGACCAGAGATAAGGAACTTCACCACTAGACTGACATGAAATTATGTAGTTCACAGTAATTTACAAGGTTTATAGTTCACAACTAAACCAAATATCAAACCACTTTATGCTGTAAGGTAGGTAACAGCCTTGTTGACAGTCGAGGACAAACCAATTGTCTTTAAGTCGAAAGAGAATTATTTAAAATTGTATTTGGTCTGAACTTTGAATGGGGATCGAGACTGGTCGATTGTACTCACCTCCCAATTGTCTGCCCTTTGTACTAGCGGACACGTTAGACGCTGTCATGGCCATACGATAAAAATATAGGCTAAGTAACTTCTTTACCGTAAAATTTACAAATTAATAAGTTCGCAAGAAAACTCCTCACTGCCATATGTTATGGCTCAAGAAGCTTGCACTATGACATCACATTGTAGTGGCGTGGAATATCCCGGTAATGCAGGTGACTACAATTTTGACATAAAAAATCCTATAATCCGATCGCAGCGCCATTTACGGGGTCTACTTTTGAATGTAAACCATCCCGGGATACTCTAAAGAAAATAAAAATAAAAACCGGTCCAGTAGTTCAGGCAGTAGTTCAGGATTACAAACGTGTCTGAAAACTGTTTGCCTACACGCACCCTACTCTTTGAGCCATTTAGACACATTCGTATAAGTCTAACTAACTTTTTAGGAATTCCGAACTCCAGCAGTATACTATATAACTTCTCCCTCTTAATTGAATCATATGCTTTTTTGAAGTCTACATATAGTTGATGTACAGTACCATTATATTCCCATTTCTTTTCTAAAATCTGTCTTATACTAAAAATCTGATCTGTTGTAGACCTGTTTCTTCTAAATGCACATTGATGATCTCCTAGAATGTCATGAATATAGGGAGTAAGTCTGCTTACTAATATATTTGTTAGAATTTTGTACGAAGTTGAAAGTAATGAGATGCCCCTGTAGTTGTTGCAATCAGTTTTATCTCCTTTCTTATAGATTGGTACGATAATTGATTCCTTCCATTCATCTGGAAGAGCTTCTTTTCCCAAATCATACTAAGCAGCCAGCGTATCTTGTCCATCAATTTTTCTCTCCCTGATTTTATCAGTTCTGCTGGGATCTTATCTGAACCTGATGCTTTATATATCTTCAATTATTCAATCGCCATCTCAACCTCTAATGCACTTGGCTCTGCGACTAGCATTTCTGCTGTCTGTAACTTATCCTCCTCAATGTCCTGTTCTGTATGTACATTTAATAGCTGATTAAAGTAACTTTTCCATCTATTTAATATACTCCTAGAATCTGCAATCATATCCCCATTTTTATTCCGAATTATGTTTGTTCTAGCCTGAAACCCTTTCTTCTCTATACTAATTCCCTGATATAATTATCTAAAGTTCCTATTTTTTGCATTCATTTCAAGATCATTAATCTTCTCTCTCAAATATTCCCTCCTTTAATCTTTAGTAGCTTGGTAGTTTCCCGTCTAATACTACCCAATTACTCTAAATTTACCTCATTTGGCTCGTGTAACCATTTCATTTTTGCTAGCTTTCTTTTCTTTAGAATGTTGGCACATTCCTCATCAAAACATTTCTTGTTTTGCCTCTTTTTTAAACAACCAATGCTTTCTGATGCTGACAATTTAATAGTATCTCTTATAGCCTCCCATTCTTTATTTATATCAGTTTCTTCTTCATTTGCCACATTGCCATCTGAAGATTCTAGTACTTCAAATCTATTAGCAATTTTGATTTGGTATTCTTGCCGCATTTCATCATTTTTCAAGTTTTTTAATTCATATTTTTCAGAATCATCTTTAGCGTTTGTTCCTCTCATAAGCGATAGCCGTTGTCTGATTTTCACTCTGACCAGATGATGATCCGAATTGCAGTCTGTCCCTCTAATTGATCTAACATCAATGATGCTACTGTGCCAGCGTTTATCCACTAATACATGCTCTATCTGGTTCCGAGTTTCTCCATCTGGGGACGTCCAGGTGTATTTATGAATATCCTTATGCTGAAATGTTGTGCTCTTAACAGTGAGATTCTTGGATGTGGCAAATGTGACTAATCTAGCCCCATTGTCGTTACTATCTTCATGAAGACTGAATTTGCCTATTGTTGGTTTGAATATATCTTCCCGCCCCACTTTTGCATTAAAATCTCCTAACTATTATTATTATTATTATTATTATTATTATTGTTATTATATATATATATATATATATATATATATATATATATATATACGAGGGCGGATCGGAAAGTAACGCACAATAATTTTTTTTAAAAGTTTAGTAGTAAAAAAAAGGAAAAAAATCACAAATGAACTTACAACTTTTACCTACTTTTCGACATAGTCACCAACTTTCTCAACACATTTTTCCCATCGTGTTACCAGTTTCAATATGCCCTGTTCGTAGAAGTCCGTTTGGTTGGAGTGTAGTCATCTGCGCACTGCTGATTTCACTTCCACATCTGTCTCAAAGCGTTTGCCGGGCAGGAATTTCTTCATGGGACCAAACAGATGAAAGTCCGATGGTGCAAGATCCGGACTGTATGGTGTATGCTGGAGCACCTCCCAACCAAATTCGGCGAATTTCTGACGAACGACAGCTGCAACATTGGGGCGAGCATTGTCATGAAGAATTTTAACGTTAATGTTATGACGTTTGTCACGAATGGCACGACGCAACT